>ML356280.1:213-63623 GCA_005239505.1 Nicotiana paniculata | reverse complement strand
TCATGGTTTAACATGTTATATGCCCTACATTCTATGTGCGTTAATGATAAAAATACACTTTTTCTGTGCATAATAGATTCTATTTCATGTGTAGGTGAATTGGAGATGGAAACCGAGCTAACTAGATGCAAATACATCGAAAATACGTTCAAGAGGCGAGGAGGAGTGCACCTGGCGTTAGCCAGGCGTTAGAGTCCAAACACCAGCCCTTGCCTGACATTAGCCAGGTGTTAGAGTCCAAACGCCAGCCCTAGCCTGACGTTATCCAGGCGCCAGGGCCCAAACGCCAAGCCCCGGTTTCGGTCAATTTCGAGTTTTGACGAGTTTAAGTGTTTCCCGGTTGGAATAGAAGTCTCCTACACGTTTAGGGTTTGTCCTAAACATATAAATAGACCCCTAAAACACAACTTAATGATTGATTGGAAGGCAGACAAAGGATTCGAAGAGAGATAACCATTGAAGTGACAAAACATTGATTTCTACATCTTTTATTCATTACTTTGTAGTTCAATTATGCAATTTATTTTGGGTTTGATTCGTATGAACATGTCTAGCTAACTTCTTTAATCTAGGATTTTGGTAGAACCCGTTGGGGATGAATTTATTGCGATATTAATATATTTGGTTGATTATTCTCTATTTGTTCAACTACGTTCTTGTTGTAGTTGATTGAAAGGGCCCTCAATTAGTTGTTCCTATTTATTATGCATCTACTTGAGAGAGAGTGTATATTTAGGTAGTTGTTTGAACAATACCACTCCCGGAGTATAGACGAAAGTCATAACCGAGGGTTTAGAGGTTGGATTAGAGATAACGATACCTCGGGTGCAATCTAAAGTGAACTGTAATGCAATTTAGCTAGCGTAACTTGAGAGAGTGCGTCTAGTAAATTATCATGCCTCTAATAAAATGCATAGTTATTTTGTGATTGTCGGCTTGCCTAGTACCGTGATAAGCGCCATAATGACATGTTGAGATTTTGGGTCGTGACAAGAATAAACATCATACGTTCGAATTATATTACGAATGGTTAACTCAATTTAATAAGATGTTAGACATGTATTTGTAATACAGCTTTGGATCTTGTTGTAAAAAATATTATTTTCTAATATGAAGATTTAAGTAATTTAATTCAAAGCTCTAAAATATTTCTACTATAAAAAACAGTCTTTTTATGTTCTTTTTAATAAAGATTTGCACTTTCTTTATTATGTAAGCAAAATTAATTTTTAGAAAACTATTAAAATTTTTGTTGGGCACTGCAATTTCAAAGGCCTAAAACAAAGACAGCCTCCCCCTTAACCATCCTTGGTGAGTGCAAGAAATTGAGCTTGGATGAAACCAAAAGAATGGAACCAAACAAACTAAAGATTATCTTTACCTCAAAGACGATATCATAAATATGTGAAGCTCTTATACGGAACCCTCTGTCATGTGATATTAAATAAATACCCTTTTGTACTGAGCATATTGAGATGTTGAGACATAGATTTTAAGGAATCGTTTGGTAGGATGAATTAGAAAAAATAATACATGTATTCAGAGCATCGCCTCTGGCTTTCACTTTAACACAAAGACATTCAGGATTGCTTATTGGCTATTCAACAAGCAATGTCCATATTGATGCAGATTATGCATGAATAATGTCGCAGTAGTTCTGGAAATATGCACGAATCGTGAGGTAGTAGTTTCTTATTGACAAAGGGGTATTCGACCGAAAGTAATGAGATTGATGATACTATATCATTGTTAAATATTTCACCCCTCAACAACTGAAAGAGCATATTCAGAGCTTACGTCACTCTAATCAGGTTATAAAAATGACCTAAAAGATTACATTTTTTAAGCTTATTGCAGTACGTACTTTGTCATGGATATCGTTGTCAAACTTACTTGCAAGTTTTCATCTATAGTATTTGAATTTGCTATTCTTTTATAATTTAAAAAAAAAAATACTTACATCACATTGAGTGCCAATGATGCGTCAACAAAATTAGTGACCTAGCCAAATCTAAATTAGAAGCCTTTCATTTCATTTTACATCACAGTGAGTACCAATGATGCATTTTATTTTATTTTTATTTTGTGTTTCATTAAATTAGTATTTTTACAAGAAAGCTTTTTAGTTCATAATAGGAAGGAGAGTCGAGGTATGCGGACGTCATAGCAGCTACCTTAATAATCTCCAAGCAAATACCGAACCAAGCCTAGCAACCGTCGTGCCCATAAGTACCTGATGAGTGGTGATTTTACAACTCATTCTAGTCTCTTTTCTTTAGTTTTTGGTGTCCTTTAATTATAAAATGAGGTGATTTATGATGTGCATTGCTAGATTTTCAGGTAGATGATGTCATGAAGTGATTTGAATTCAATTGAAGTGGAATTGAGCAAATAGAGTAACAAAAGTGCAAAACTCTTCAGAGATTCCGCATCAGCGGAACATTGCCAGCTTCCACGGCCTCGAATCTGCGAGGAAATGGTCCACATTTGCGGAATTGAGCTGCCTTCCTTGGGATCGCATCTGCGAAAGTGCATCTGCGCATAAACTACGCATCTGCGGTTGCGCTTCTGCACATGCAAGTCCGCTTTTGCGGAGCCAGAGTTTTCATTCAAAGTTCGCATCTGCGATAGGCGATCTGCATCTGCGGAGCTGCACCTGCGAGGATACTTCCGCAGGTGCGGCCAACGGGCTTCAGACCTGGGCAGACTTGGAAATTCACACCTCCTCAATTCCAAACCCACAAATACACGACCTAGCTCATCTTGGGTATATCATTGGCTTATTTTTTGTTCGTAGACTAGAGAGAACATGTTTTGGAAGCTAGGGTTCTTGCACACACACTTGGGTCTTGAAGATTTGAAGCTTTTGATTGAGAATTTCTTACTCATTCATGCTCATTTCTTCATTTCCTTGCTTTGTATTGAATGTTTAAGTGTGTAGTATTTATTTTCAACACTTGAATCTTGTTTATGGAAATATTCATATTTAAAGTGTGGATTAAATATCTAGTTGTGTTTATGTATTGAATGATTTTTATTTATTATGAGGTGAGTTATTATTTATTTAATTATTCTTATTCTTTAATGTTCCAAAGAGATTAGCTAACCCTAGTACTTGCCCATTTACTTTGAACTAATTTTGGGAAAGATAATTTGGATTTGGAAAAGATTAATTAACAAGAACTTGAAGTTTTAACCCTCATTTTATAGATTCTACTTAGGGATAACATTGAACTACTTGTAGCCATATCCCGGTATGCTTAATCTCTTAATTGTTTTAGGGATAATTTAATTAGGAAGTCTTGTTAGTTTTCAGAAGAAGCTAATATAGAATTGTTACCCGTGGTTACTAACATAAACTCTATAATATTTTCATAATCAAATTCTAAGTGTTTGGCATTGCACAATAAATGACAATTCTCTTACACTCCTAATCGCCTACATATTGTTCTCTATTGGATTCGACCCCGACCCATAGTTGGGTAAATTATATTGCATGCGACCGTGTCCATTTACTTTTTAGTAGTAGATTTGCACGTCATCAAAATTGGCGCCATTGATGGGTAACAATTTGGCGTATTTAGGTTGTTTGGGAAGTAAGCGTAAGTGCTTTGGTCCAAACTTATGCATATTTGTATAATTATTTTTCTTATCTTTGTTTATCTTCTAGCTTGTCTCTTGTTTATTTTCTTAGTTTTGAAAAATAAAATCATATAATAAAAATTGGCCGGATGGTAGTTGTTCATACTTTGATGACCCTTGTCCTTATTGTGGAGGACCACACTCGTGGCAAAATTGTTTAAATTCTCCCGGTGGTGGATTATGCGTACAATCCCAAACCCACGAGTAGAGTATTTGTGATAAGTGTGATCGTCAAAATGGTCATTGGGATAATTTTGCCTATTTGTCCTTCCCTTCCCCAAGCCCCCGCTATGATGATTCTACTTTTTGTGATGAAAATTTTAGGGATATGGAAGGGGACAAAATTGAGCATGGTCAAAATGGAGAGTTCAAGCTAATGTTAGAATGCCTACTTGAAGGAGGAAACAATGGGCAAAAGGCCTTGGAGGAGATTTTGGAAAATAACCTCCAAAATAATTTGGCACTTGAAATGTTGAACTCACAAATGGGAGAAATTCTTGAAGATTTAGAGGTCCAAGAAGCCTCGGAACTGAATGATAGCCAAGAACCTTCCTTAGAGGTTGAAGTCGAAAATCCTTCTTTGGCACTTAATCAAAACCAAGAAGAACTCTCAAATGCTCAAAACGAGAGGATGATGCTCATGATGGAGGCCATTCTTGAAAATGAGGATAAGCAAAGCTTGGAAACCGAGGACTTAAAACAAGAACTACATCAAAATGATGAGACTATCCGCACTTTGGAAGATAAAATGAAATCATTGCTTGAGGCTCATTATGCCTATCAATTTGAAAGTGTGGAAAGAGGTCAAGAAGAGTCCAACTCCAAGGAAGAAAATGAGCCGACTCCATGCTTGTTAGTGTTGCCGAGAAAATTATGGAATTAGAGTCAACCGGTATAATTGAAAATATGGTTGAGATTTACTCTAGCCTGAGGAAAAAGAGGATGTTAAAATCCGAGAAGAATTGCAATTTGGAGATTTGATGTCACATTCCAAGGATTTCTCAACATTGGAATTGCATGGTGATATGGGAATTGAACTACATAAGTCAATGAGGGATTGTGAGGAGGAAAGACAAAGGCCATACATCTTACAATTTGAGGGAATAAGAAGGCAAAATGATATTCCTCACATGAAATCCAAGAAACACAAAATTAAGAAATTAAAGTTTGGATTGATCATCAACTTACCACCCCCACCTCTCGTGGTCAGAAGCTTGATTCCAAGTTACATGCCCAATTCATATCGTCCACGTGGTGAGAAAAGTGGTAAAGTTGATCAGCGTCGTTCCGCGACGTTAAATGTTGGTGGGAGGCAACCCTTCATTTTCTAAATTTTTAGTCGTTTTTGAAATTTTCTTTTTTAGAATAGCTTAGAATATTATTTTTGACTAATCTGCCAAGTTTCAGATTTTTTGGAGTTAAATTAAGGGGTTTGAAGGGTTAGAACAAGCCAAAACATTGGCTGCTCAAATCTGTCCAGCTAAATCCTGGTGCAACCGCACCTGCGGACAAAATCACGCAGGTGTGCTCACGCAAAAGCGAAAAAAAGGTCGCAGATGCGCAACATCTGCAAATGCGATGAGACACTCGCAGAAGCGCTTCTGGAGTCGCTGGTGCGTGTATCGGGCTAGTTTAATGAAATAAACCGTTCATCAGGTGAGACTCTTATTTTCCCAAATTCTCACAACTCCCTCTCCTCTCTCACGCTATTGCTCTTCACCAACTGCTCACATTTGAGTTCTCACACACAAGACACATAGGTATGGTTCTTACTCCCCTAATCTACTCCTCTCTTCTACTTCTCTCTTCTTCTTCTTCTTCTTCTTCTTCTTCTTCTTCTTCTTCTTCTTCTTCTTCTTCTTCTTCTTCTTCTTCTTCTTCTTCTTCTTCTTCTTCTTCTCATCTCTTCTACAGTCTAGTTTTCAAGATATTTTTGTTTATTTTTTCTGGTAGTTTTAGGAGTGAGGGAGATTGGTCGAGAGTGTTCTTTTGTGTGCTGTGAAGATTAAAAACACTTCAGGGGAAGTTTGAGTACCCAAATTTGTGTAAAGAAACATAAGTTCTCACTACTTGCAATGTGTTCAACCAATTGTCCAAAAGAAAATTGTTTGCTAAGTACCAAAAAATCAATCTTAATAGAGTCATAGGTTTAGGTAGCGCACTAATTTAGAAGTGTTGAGTATAAATTATGTGCTAAAATCATGCTAGAAGTTAAAAGAGTCGAAAAAGAATTCTGGGCTTTTGAACCCTTTGATGAACACTGCAGAAGCGGAAAAAATGCGATGCAATCTCGTATCTGCATTGAAAGTTCCGCAGGTGCAGTTTTTGGTAAACTGGGAAAAACCACAGAAGCGGGACCGCACCTAAGATGGTTCTTCTGCAGGTGCGGAAACTTGGCAGAATGTACAAATCCAGTAGCTTTGCAACTGGAGATTCCGGGACCCGTTCGACTCGATTCTTTGGCCTAATTTCTTTGTTTTGAATTTCTTAACATGATTCTACTGCCCGACTGAAATTGTTTTGATTTTTCTAAGGTACCTGGAGCTAAAACAAACTCGAACATGAACAACTATACTCCGCTTGATCATGAAATTGAGGAGGAGGATGTGGAGCAACAACTTGACCAGTCACGCTTCATGTCTGCGGATTATCACCGCCTGTATTATGAAAACCTCCTCACAAAAAATATAGTGCTTGAAAGGGAATCATTGAGGAGAAATTGGCCGAGCTACTCCCAGAATTCTATGGCCGTCTTCAAGCCTCCAGTTGGTCGTGCTTCATGCCTAATCCGTGCAAAGCCAATGAGGAGTGGGTTCATGAGTTTTACGCAAATCTTAAGCATATAAACTTCGCGTACCCACAACTCACCATAAGGGGAAAAATAGTGAGGTTTGGGACTGAACAAATCAAGGACGTGCTAGGGATCCCTGACCATCCACTTGAACCAGTGCAAGAAAAGGATATTTGCAACAATGGAGAATGGCTTGTGTCTAAACTCTTTCTCGAAACCATGAGAGCTAATTAGGCCAACAAGAGAAGGGGTTTGAAGTCGATCGAATTCATAGCTGAAGCTAAAATATTGCTCTACATCCTCTGCAACAGGGTATCACCCTGTGGAAATGTTTCAGATGTCTCATACACCAGAGCCTTGATCATTGCATGCCTTCTAGACGTCATTCCTGTGAATGTCGGCCATTATATCGTATTGCAGCTGAGAGAGTACTTGCAAGATGACAACCCAGGGGTGATGTTCCCTTCACTTATCACAGAGTTGTGTAGGCGGGCAGAGGTTAAGGTACCCAACATCGATCATTGGTTTCGTCCAACAAACCCTTTCATCTGTTGAGAGTAACAGGCAAGGGTAGTGCAGTCAAGAGCAAGAAGAGGAAAGTCACCACTGTTGGCGGACTAGAGTCATCCTCACAGGCAGCAGTTCCTGAGGGACTATTTTGGGATATTGAGCTCGGAGCTTGGTGTCATCCGTGACTTAGTGTAATAGATCCCTATTAGATAGTCACACCCCCAGCGTGTGCCCGAGTACTTCAACAGGGAAGACATGAATACCTACTTAGATGCACAACAAAAGCAGGCAGAGTCTCAGGAGAAGATAGCAGCATCTGTTGGCAGATTCGAGGCAGCCTATGGCAACTTGTCCAAGGAACATGTAGATCTTCAGTCGGACTTCGAAAAGGAGAAAGCGAGAAATAATAAGAAGGGCAAGTTTATGATCAAAATATGGAGAGGCATCCAAGCCATCTTCAAATGGGGACAGTCTAACAGGAAGATACCTGTTGCTGATGCTGAGGATAGCGAGGAATACTCTTTCATGTCGAGTGTTGATGATGATGATGATGCTGATGATACTGATGATGATAAGGCCGAGAGTTCTCCGCAACAATGATTAGCCTTTCTCCCGCAGTCTGCTAGTCTGATGCAAACCTCAGGGAGACCCTCAAACTACTCTTGTTTTATTTTGATATTGTGCAGTGAGGACACTACAATATTTTTAGTTGGGGGTGGCTCTAGGGAGTATAATTTATTCTTACATTGATGCTATATATGTGCCCTTGCCGGATTTATGTTGTGCTATGGATATTGTGTTCCCTTGTGGGGCTTGTTTTATTATTGATTATCAGTGCTTTTGCCGAGCGTAGTTGTGATTGGTTGTACATTTGCAGATTAGTCACTTTTTTTATTCTATTTTATTTTTCTTTCTTTACTTATTTTCTTTAGTAGTTTTTAGTTTATGTTATTTTTGTTCATTTAGTATTAGTTGCTTTTGTTATTTTAGTTTCTTTAAATAGTTTTTGTTATTTTATTTTTATTACTTTAGTGTTTATTTTATCTTCTTTAGTAGTTTTAGTTTATATTTTAATTCTTTAGTAGTATTTCCTTGGATTTTTTTTGAACCGGGTGACTTTTTCCTATGATGGATGTCGTGACGACTTTCTTAACGGAATTAGTCTTGTTTTGTTATGTGGAGACTTTTGGATTATTTGGTACTAACAAAATTAGTCTCTTGTATGTGAAGTTTGAATTAAGAATACCCCTCCGAATTTTGGTTTTAAATTGAAAAAGTAAGTTGCATGGGGAAGAAGAATTTTTGTGATAACTTTTTGGCTCTTTTGGTGACTCTTTGCCTACTAGTTGGCATGATATTGCTCTAGATGCTCTTATTAAGAAGTGAAATTGATTCGTCTTGATTAGTTCATGTGACATGTGTGTTATTTTTGTTATAAATAATTCTTGTGTTTACTTCTATCATCTAGAACTTGTCCAGTTGGTCTTTCATGCTGATATTAAGTATGTTTGATTGGAGGGATGACTTTAGGCATTCTTTTTTATCTTTAAAAAATCCTCTTTAGCCTTTCAAGCCTACCATTACATAAATATTATCACTAGTTTACCCCATTTCTTCCTTTAACCTTTTCTTTGGCCACCTCATGACAAACCTTTATCCTTTTATGAAATAAGTTCCTCTTTTGAACCCATACCTCCTTGAATATTGAGAATGAGGCTAAAAACCGAAGTTAGGGGTGTTGATGTCAAGTTGGAAATTGGTAAGGTTGTACATTGAGCGTAGAAACATATACCTCAATGTTGTTTGTATGAAGTTACTCAAGTTCCAAGAGAAAATAATTGTATAGAAAAAGAGAAATATATATATATATATATATATATATATATATATATATATATATATATATATACATATGGAGTCTTGAGAAAACAGAGAGGTACATTAAGGTGGTTCTATGTTTGTAGTTTGATGCCGATAAGAGCTATGTGGTATAAAAAGAAACAAAGTGCTAAAATAAAGACAAATGTGAGTAGTGGTCAAGGAGGGTGCAGTCACTTGTATCCCAAATGCTTATCCGACCCTTCCCTAAACCTACATTACAAGCTTAAAAAGTCTTTATGGGATCTCCAACCGAATGTTCTTGAATAGGCGGTGAATTAAAATAAGGGCAAGCTTATGACATGATAATTTGTAACACTTGAAATTCTTTGTTGAGAGTGAGTGTCTTTGTGCATTTGTCCCTTGTGTTTTTATTGTAAATATGGTTATTTTGGGATTTTTTTTCTTGTGAGGGCACATGAATTAGGATGGATGCTGATATTGAAGTATCGCGGAATGAGTAAATTGAGCATATGTAGTAAACTAGTGCTTTTGAGTCACTTCTTGAGGCTTTTTGTTGCACTTGATTATTTTGAAACTCCTTTGCGTTTCATGAAAGTGTTTTTAAATGAGGGAGTTATTTAGTTAAAATTCACTTGCTTGAGAATAATTATTGTACCAACCAAATCCATAAGTATGGTGCTTAATTGGAGAGTGTGATTTTATAAATGATAGCAATATTACTTGTGCTTTATGTTTGATACCCAATTTTCCCCTCATATTTCTCAAATATATATATATACTTTCAAAATAGTGCATATGTATCATCATTTGATTTACAAACATATACAAGTATTTTTCATAATTTTTCATAATTCCTAAAGGCTTTAAATCAATTTATTTATGTATTTTATTATATAAATATCTATTAATTGCCTTAAAAATTATTTTTATGATTATTTTATCATCTAAAATGATCATTTACACCCATATTAGGTTTTAAATATTTTTAGTACATTTGTTATAATTACATTTGCATTTTTAAGGCTAATTGCACATTTTGCAATAAAAGCCTATATGTACTTATAATTACATTATTTATGCAAAAAATAACCTTTTGTATTTTTATAATGTTAAATAATTGTTTTTAATCATTTTCATACACAAATATTATTTTTTATTATGTATCGATTATTAAAGTAAAGTATTTATTTATTAAAATTGGGTATTTAAAATCTGGCCCTAATTATACAATTAATTTTGGACCAAAACTACCCAATACCCATAGCCCAGTACTCTTACCCATTCAATTAAACCCGAACCAACCCCGCTCAAATCCCAATCGTTGATAAAAAATGATCAACGGCTCATAAACATCCCCCACTTTCCTTATATCCTCATCTCCCAAACCCTAATCCCATTTCCCCTAATCTTCCTCATCTCTACTCACCTCATCTGAAGAACCCTATCCCGCCGTCTATCCAAAATCCTCCCCCAATCCCGTTCCTAACGGGATTTTCTTCCCATTTACTTACCATTTTGACATATTTCCTTTATTTGTTAATTCTTTACGATATTACTTAGTATTTGCCTAAACATGGCAAGTACCCCACTTTGATTCTGTCATAATCGATCTTCATCTCTTGAATCTGGACGATATTAAGTCAATATACATTATTTTGTGCCGTATGAACCCGATTTTTTCTTATCTTGTTGATTCCTACTTAACCCTAAGGTTACGATTTACAGATTCTCTTTTGATTCAAATCAAAACTGGTTCAAGCTTTGATTTTGAGTACTATCTTGTCTATATTCTCCTTATTATTGTTGAATCTGCCTATTTCTGTCGATTTCTTTTACTTGCCCTAAATTAGGGTTTCAGATCCTTTTTAATCGAACCAAATCTGGTTCGATTCCGTGTTCTCTTTTGAATAATTTCCTTTCTATGTTCATTTTATGCAATATGGGATTCTTTGCCTTTATTTTCTATGGATTTTATGTATTTTTACCTAAAACTAGGGTTTCAAAATTTTCTTCCTTACTGATTTAAGTGCTTGCCTTTTTAGTGTTGAATTAATTATTTCCATGTTTATGTGTCAGTTCTTACACTATTTAAACCCCTCCACACTCCTCTTTGATTAAAAGGAGAAGTTCGAAAATTCCTTAAGAACACTGCAAAAACTAAGGCTTTTTCTTTTAGTTCTTGAACAAAAACTTGTTCTGTATTCTGATTCCTGGCCGGCTGAAAGCCAAGGCAAGAAATTGCTAAGTTTCTGCTTTGTTTGGTGATATTCACAATATCTTTGGATTTCCTTCTTCCTTGCTTCATCGTAACTGGTGTTATTAGACCTTTGCTGTTTCATTCTGATTTCTGTTAATGTGTTACTTCAATTAAACTATGTTATGCTATTACATTTTATCGTTTGAGACATGCTTAAATCTACTTTGAGTCTGTTAATTTGATCATGCTTAACCTATATGTCACTAATAGTAATCTCTTGAAGTTTAAGTTTGTTATTTGAACACATTCTCATACCTCATGATATATAATAGTTAACTATATATAGATGTATGCATTAATAGAATTACAAGTCTGTTTGTTGAATCTACTATAATGTGACCTGTTTGATCTTGTTTTCATAATAGTTTGACACCTCTAATAACTGCCCTAATTAGTTTTTAGCCTTTCATGGTCTATTGCTAATAGGTTTCTTCCTATTATACTAGTTTCTGCACTTAGCCTAATCTGGATCCTTTGTTATAACTATAAATCTGTCTTATGACTTGACTTGTTAGCATGTGATTGAGTTTATTTCCTGAAAGTTGACTATGTTTGCCTAAGTTCAAGCATGTATGTTGTTTGTTTGTATATGTGATTCTGTCCTTCAGTGGATCCCCTAATCTCATTCTACTCCCTTGGTCCTTCTAAATTCTTATTCTTAGACGGCTGAAAGCCAAGGTTACTTAGGTTTCGTCCTTTGACCTCCCTAGTGTGAGCACTGCTCAGGGTTCATGTGAGACCTTTGTGAACTCTGACACACTAGGACCTGGTCCCTAGTCTTTCCCTGAATTATTTCTTATCAACCTCCCGAGTGTGAGCCCTGCCTTGGGTTCTTGAAGCCCTTGGGAACTTTGACACACTAGGGTCCTGGGTTCTGTATGCTCAGCTTTGAGATAGATGCTCATTGGGTGAATCATTCAACAACTGGTTATTTTTGTATCTATGAACATGAATTTCGGAGCTGTTGTGAATTGAAGGCCTGGCTTGTCCAGGTGTGTTTGGGCCTACTATAGTCTCCCTACAGCTATATCTATTTTTTAATTTACTACATTCAATTCCGGTCTGTAATGATTATTTGTAATAACAATTCTGGGGTGATAGTGAAATTGGGAAGGGGTTCTTATTTTACATATGCATTAAAGTTGGATAGAAATCCTGCCTATAGGTTCGATACTATGTTGTTAAATGTTGTATGTTAGAAATCATGCCTATAGGTACCTTATTATGTTCAGTCATCACATGCTAGAAGCCATCCCCATAGGTTCAATGCTTGGTTCAATGATGTTCTATTTTTTCTTGTTAGAGACCATGCGTATAGGAAATGGTATGATTCAATATATGTGCAAAATCCTGTTTTATACCGTTCTGTTCATGATTTATAGAAATCATGTTTATAAAATCTAAAATTGGATTAATTGTAGAAATCATGCCTATAGGTTTGAATCAATTTAATTATCATTTTTGCTCGTTTATTCATAAGTTTACTTTACACTATGCTGTTACCCTTACTAGAAAGCATGCCTATAGGATTAAAACAAGTAATTCTGGATATGTTTCTATGATTGCCACTATTTATTATCGCATAAAATGCCTAGAACTAGTTTCTGCACTTAACCTAATCTGGATCCTTTGTTATAACTATAAATCTGTCTTATGACTTGCCTTGTTAGCATGTGATTGAGTTTATTTCCTGAAACTTGACTATGTTTGCCTAAGTTCAAGCATGTCTGTTGTTTGTTGTATATGTGATTCTGTCCTACAGTGGATCCCCTAATCTCATTCTACTCCCTTGGTCCTTCTGAATTCTTATTCTTAGCCGGCTGAAAGCCAAGGTTACTTAGGTTTCGTCCTTTGACCTCCCTAGTGTGAGCACTGCTCAGGGTTCATGTGAGACCTTTGTGAACTCTGACAAACTAGGACCTAGTCCCTAGTTTTTCCTTGAATTGTTTCTTATCAACCTCCCGAGTGTGAGCCCTGCCCTGGGTTCTTGAAGCCCTTGGGAACTCTGACACACTAGGGTCCTAGGTTCTATATGCTCAGCGTTGATATATATGCTCATTGGGTGAATCATTCAACAACTGGTTATTTTTGTATCTATGAACATGAATTTCAGAGCTGTTGTGAATTGAAGGCCTGTTCTGTCCAGGTATGTTTGGGCCTACTGTAGTCTCCCTATAGCTATATCTATTATGTAAATTACTACATTCAATTCTGGTCTATAATAATTATTTGTAATAACAATTCAGGGGTGTTAGTAAAATTGGGAAGGGGTTCTTATTTTACATTTGCAATAAAGTTGGGTAGAAATCCTGCCTATAGGTTCGATACTATGTTGTTAAATGTTGTATGTTAGAAATCATGCCTATAGGTACCTTATTATGTTCAGTCATCACATGCTAGAAGCCATCCCCATAGGTTCAATGCTTGGTTCAATGATGTTCTATTTTTTCTTGTTAGAGACCATGCGTATAGGAAATGGTATGATTCAATATATGTGCAAAATCCTGTTTTATACCGTTTTGTTCACGATTTATAAAAATCATGTCTATAAAATCTAAAATTGGATTAATTGTAGAAAGCATGCCTATAGGTTTGAATCAATTTAATTATCATTTTCGCTCGTTTATTCATAAGTTTACTTTACACTGTGCTGTTACCCTTACTAGAAAGCATGCCTATAGGATTAAAACAAGTAATCCTGGATATGTTTCTGTGATTGACACTATTTATTATCACATAAAATGCCTAGATATCATGCTAATAATTGTAATATCATTATGCTAAAAAACAGTAGGCAAACTTACGTAGGTTTTGGCAATCGCACTAAGAAACTGACTTTGCGCATGATTGTCTGCTCATTCGTTTAATATCACATAGAGATCTTGCCTATAAGATTCTACTTTATTTAAATAAAATCTCTCAAAATGTTAACCAGTTTGGCGTGTATTTGATGTCTAAATGCGGAGACTAACTTGAGTTCATACTTACTTCTATTTGAAAGTCCTAAACTGGTTTGTATGTCGCTTAGTATTTTCTTTTTTGAGCAGCCTAATTTAAGGTCTAGAACCATCCTGAAATAGAGGTCCAAATGTCTCCTGGACCATAGGCCTGGGACGGGTAGTGCATGCATAGGGTACAATTTAGAATTGACTAGACCGCTTTGGGTAAACAACTTAAAAATAGTAATCGGGTAGCAGGAGATGATAGTCTATGCCCGCTGAATAATATGAGTAACACCCTGTCTTGAGGGAGTTACGAAGTATTATTTATGTTGCACGGGGTGATCCTTTATGCTAAAAAACTTAGGACCCCCCATTTCTGTTTAAAGTTACTCTTTTATTTGTCCAAGTGTTTCTTTTCTCTTAGACTAATTCATATAATTCGAGTTCGGTGGGGACCCACTATTTGCGACCTCGAGGAGTTCCTAACACCTTCTCCTCAAGGTAATTTGAGCCCTTACCTGATATTTGGTGACGCAAACTAGTAATCCCGAGTCATTTGCAAATAGGTGCTCTAACACACCTTAATCCATTAGGTGGCAACTCTCTCTTTTAATAACCTTCCTTTAAAAGAGTTGTCACGTGTCGAAACCCGATTTCGCGAGAAAAAGGGACGCGACAACATGGCGACTCTCTAGGGATTTCCTTAGTGTCTTACCATAATGAGCTCGGTATGTATGAATTAGTTTCTCTCGATAAGCGTGTCTTTATTAATTTAAACATGCCGCTCCCATTCTCCCTTTTATTTTCCACATGCACACCCCTTCCCTATTTTTCCCTTTATATGAACTTACATGCAATTCCTCGCTTAATTTGGTCATAATATGCATCCCCTCCGTTATTTCCCAATCATGTTCACTTGCTCCAATTTTTTAAAAAAAATTTGTTATGCCTTTCCCAATCCCTACCCCTTTTTATCGCTTTATAATAATTTTTCCATTATACGAATTAATGCTCTCTTGTTTTTCTTTCTTTTATATCTTTACATTTATTAAATACTGCATTTATCACTTCATCTTGCAAAATACTTGACAACGTGTTTTTTTATCTTTGCATAATTGCATGATCTATATCATATTCCACTGGTGCATAATTAATACCATAGAGGCACTTGGTGAGTGTCCGCGATCTTCCTATATCACCATTTTAAATTTGGAAAGGCTTATTTGTGGTAATACTAGTCGACCAACGGTGCAGTCGACGATTTCGTGCCTTTCCCTCTCAAGTGGTCCACTTGAGGGTACCGATCTAGACTCTTATAGAAAACCCCACTTTGATAATAACTGTGCCTGCATCATGTCTGAACCTAGTATGGGTTAGAATTCTGTTCGCATAATAACTCTCTAAGGCAAGCCTTGTCCAAAGCCCATCGGGATTTCCATAATCCCAACAGGCACAATCATGATATGTGCATTATTTGGAGAAAATGTGCCGATATGTTAATCATTAATGTGTAAACAGTCAAATCCGGAGGGGGAGAGAGCTGACTTTGTTTGTTTTATAGAAATGAGGCATGAAGTCCCCAGGTTCGGCATAGTCCGAAGTATCTCACCTCTGTTGCTAGACCGGTGGGAAATCTCTCGCCAAGCGACAAAAACCATGTGAAAAGAATTCTCAAAAATCTATCGTCTTTGCTGGACATTGAGCCAAACAATGTACTAATCGAGGCCGCTACTATGTTCTGGGATGAAAAGAGGGCTGTTTTTCGTTTTGGTAATATAGAGATGACTCCCCTTCTTGAGGAAATAGGAGGTTCTGCTGGGCTTCCCTAGGATAGCCTGGTCCATTGGTACCAGAAATCGTACTTCTAGAGGGTTTCTGAAAATGATGGGTTTTAGAAAGAAATACGAGTTAGTCTGCCTGAAGAAGTCTTACATACCTTTCAACTTCCTTTACGAGCGTTATGGGCAAAGCACATCCTACCGTATCTATCATGATGAGTTTGCCATCACTTCTCCGAGATGGATCATCACCGGATTTTTGTGTTCATCGTCTGTTTTCTAGGGATGATAGTGTCACGACCCAAAATATACTAAGGTCGTGATGGAGCCGGACACCACCTTCAGGCAAGCCAATCATTTATTAGTTGAAATAAATTCCTGTTTAACATCTTTTCCAAAATCGTTACCTTTCACTTACAAGTTATAATAGCGAATAAAAATTTATCAAATAAATACGACAGGTAAACCATTCCCTTTATTAAATTAAATCCCAAACACATCCCAGAACCTGGTGTCACAAGTGCATGAGGAAATTCTAAGAATTTTTACAATTTCTACAAAACTTGCCCGAAATACAATTTGACAAGGAAATTAAAATAAAATAGTACAGTACGAGGGAGACTCTGTCAGCTGCGGATCGCCTCCGGATAATGCAACTCGCCTAAGTCTCCAAACCAGCCACATCACTATGAAGGTACGTGCAATAAAAATGCACAGTAAGTGTAGCATGAGTACGAAATCAAAGTGTACTCAATAAGTCGCCCGCCTAACCTCAAAGAGGTAGTGACGAGAGGTCGAATTAGACACTCACTAAGGTCCGAAAAATTAATTTAGCACAATATGATATCAGTAATAGGCATACGAGGATGATAAAAACAATAAATATTAAAGATAAGTGTACCTCAAATAAATGCTGAAAGTAAATAAATAATTACTACTTCTTTTTCCCCCAAAATATCTTAAATAAATAGTTACTTCTTCATTTTTCACCCAAATATCTTAATTAAACAGTTACTTCTTCATTTTTCCTCCAAAAATCTTAAATAAACATTCCATGAAATCATTAACAATTTAGCATGCGCATACGGGATAAGGACAACCGGCCTGAGCCGTCATACTAATCATATTTGTGCACTGCTGAGGGTCGAACGACCCGAACCATAAGTGCATCTTTGCCATAAAATAATCATATCTATGCACTGCCGAGGGTCAAACGGCCCGAACCGAAAGTGCATCTTTCAATCCGCTGTGGTGTACGACCCGCTCCCATGAGAGTGGGGGAAATCACACTCCGCTTGCGGAATGTAAATTGCGAAGCGGTCACACACAGTCATGCAAAATCAAACAGTCCACCCCGACTATATTGGGAAAATAAATACTCAAGTAAATGACAAATTTCTCTTTAAAAAGTCACAAAAATAGTATTTAAATCTTTTCTCGAAATTCATTTGCCAAGTTTAACAATATTCAATAATAAAACCTTATCAGGAATGCAATTATCCACAGAGGAAAACAATTCTCTTTCTAAATGATTAAGAAAGGTACACTCTAGCCTTCTTAGGAAATAAATTACCAAATTCAATAGCATTATAAGTCTAATATTATTGGCAGGATCACATGTACAACACGTAAGGCATGCTAGAGGGTCCTAGACTACCCGGACATAAGCATAATAGTAGCTACGCACAGACTCCCGTCACCTCGTGTGTACGTAGGCCCCGCAGATAGTAGCACATACTTAATTATTTCACCTAGGGTGACAATTCCCCCTCACAAAGTTAGAAAGGAGACTTACCTCACTCCGAAATTCCATAACCGGCTTCCAAGCCCTTCCGACGACTCCAATGGATGCAAACGCCCCAAAACTACAAAATAACGATCAAAGCAATGAAAATTCATTCTAATACTTGTAAAAAATTCAAATTATATACTTTCCCAACTCTTCTTAGTGAATTGACCAAAATGCCCTCGGGCCCACGTGCCCGGATTTCGAAATTTCTCGAAGATATATCCTACCCATGGTCTTACTAACTCAAATATACAATTTACTCTAAATTCCATACTCAAGTTCGTGGTAGAAATCCGAAATACAATTTTCTAGCTCTTTCCTCCAAAATCCAAAAATTTTCTACTAATTTCCATGTCTAATCCATGCATATAACTTGTATTTAACTTTAAAAACATGAAGAAATTTCTTACCTTGACATTGATGATGAAATTCCCCTCTTGAAGCTCTCCTAAAATCGCCTAAGCCATGAGAAAAATGAGAGGAATGGCCAAAATCCCGGTTTTAAAACATTCTGCCCATCCTCATTTCCGCACCTGCGATCCTTCCTTCGCTCGCTCCCGCATGTGCGACCAATCTCCCGCACCTGCGCCCCATTGTCCGCATCTGCAGCTTCGCAGGTGCGGAAATATCATCGCACCCTTGCTCCCATCCAAGCCACCAAATCTTCGCACCCGCGGCTCCAAAGCCGCACCTGCGGCCCAAGCCTCGCAGGTGCGGTCACACTAGATGACAACACCCTCAACCTTCTTCAAAGTCCAAACTTGATCCGTTAACCACCCGGAATCCTCCCGAGGCTTCCGAGACCCCCGAGACCCCGTCCAATTACACCAACCTGTTCCAAAACATAGTGCGGACTTGCTCGAGGCCTCAAATCACATCAAACAACGCCGAAACGATGAATTGCACCCTAATTCAATCTTTATGAACTCAGAAATTTCCAACTTCTACATTTGATGCCGAAACCCGTCAAATCACCTCCGATTGATCCCTGCACACATGTCATATTCGACATTATGGACCTGCTCAAACTTCCGGAATTGCATTCCAACTCCGATATTAAAATCCACTTCCGGTCAGATTTCTCAAAAACCTTTAAATTTCTATCTTTAGCCAAATGACTTCAAAGTGACCTACGGACATCCGAATTCACTTCTGATCGCGCTCCCAACTCCAGAATAACCATACGAAGCTATTCCCAGACTTGGAATCCCAAACAGACATCAATAACATTGAAATGCGCTTCAAGCCAAACTTAGGATATTTTCTTCAAAATAGTGACTTCCACAATATACGCCAAACCACTATGGGGTTATCCAAAACCCGATCCGGACATACGGCCAAGTCCGAAATCGTCATACGAACCTGCAGGAACCTTCAAATCCTGATTCGTTGGTCGTTTACTCAAAATTCAAATCTTAGTCCATTTCTCCAACTTAAAGCTTCTGAAATGAGAATTGTCTTTCCAATTTGACTCCGAACTTGCCGAAATTCAACTCCAACCATGCCTACGGGTCATAATACCTGAAATGGAGATGCTCATGACTTTAAACCGCTGAACGACACGCTAGAGCTCAAAACTACCGATCGGGTCGTTACATTCTCCTCCACTTAAACAGACGTTCGTCCTCGAACGTGCTAGGAAGTGCTCTGGAGTTATCTGAAATCACTGCTTAACACCTCGAGCACCTACCCGTGCTACTACAACCCAGTTAAGCACATTAGCTTGATCAAATCTGAAGATTTCTTCTTTTTATCCATATAATAAGCTCAGAATCTAGTTCCAACACCTAAAATTTCTCTGCCAGGCCTAGTTCCAACACATAGACACCGTATCAACTACCACACGATATACCAGAAAACAACTTCGTGCCTTTGTTGAATCAGCACCATGCACCGCATAATTCATCATCTAGCCACCATGACATTCCCTAAACCTTAATAGCCAAAATTTCATGAATCTGATGCTCCCAATGCACCTTATGATATGTATATACACCCTGCTATAATGCTGGAGATACCACCACAACAGAGGAGATATGCAGAAATTTCTAACCAATTGCAGAGTTAACCAAACATTTAATCTCTCCTTTTTGACTTAGATCATCATCTCATTATGAACAAAATAATGGTAATTGCCCTGTAATATACTTCACATAATCTTATCGCACCGATCCCAAATTTATAAATCTCGTCTCACCCAGTATGAACTGCTCAGACAACAAATCACCCCAAACATGACCAACAGTCTGACATGATACCACAACGCGCCAATAGGTCATAACTCGAACATGATACACAAAGAAATGACTCAAGAAAAGACTACTCAACTCACGTAACTTATTAGAACTCTTCTCGAAAAATAGAAAGTAAAACACAAGAAAAATAAATATAGGAACCTTACTCATCATCACACTATTGCGGCGTGCAACACGATCCAAATAATAACCGTGGCGGCGTGCTACCCGAACCCATCATAAAATTCACATAAGGAAATATACATAGAGCTGAATTGCTCACTATCACAAAATATTGAATATCGATCATAAGCACGCTAAGTGCATAATACCATCCTGGGGAGACTGATAGAGCCATACACTACGAAAATTCGAGCATAACTGAGGTGCGATACATATACTCTGAATCTCAAGAGCTCGCCTACTCACATAACATCATCACTATGCGGAATCTCAACACATAAGAAATTATCAAGCCATTTCACAACTCACACGGCACAAGCACAATATTACATGAATTTGACGACGACAGAACAACACCTGATATTCCAACACCCCTTCTTGAGGAGCACTATACTGAAATGAACCCATCTGACTCGCATGAAGCCCATAATCTTGTTTAAATCCATTCATACACTTCAAGCCGATTCCGCTTGCAAGGAACTAGGCTGATAGCCTTACCTGGGTCCAAAATAACCTACTTCCTCTCATAACACGCAAGAACAACCATCATAGCCAGGGCAAACACCCCACAATCCACAATCAACTGAACCAAATGCCTTCCTGGCATAAATCCTCAAATAAGCAATATTGCACTTCCTTATACTCGGTCTAAATCTTCAACCAATCAGGTGACTACATGCCACACTTATACAATCTTCTCATGGTTACGCTCCCACGACCTTCCACACCAGGTAACAAGTCTGCACATCCATAACACCGACCACACCAATATTGCAACCATGAAGAACCCATGACCAGGATACAAAGCCTTCTTCCCGAATATCGATCTCAAGTGACACTGAAGATAACACCAGCTTACTCTGAACTTTCAAGTCCCTTTTTATTGATCATCCGAGTTCATGACATCCTTGTCAACACCGAACCACAACCTTGATTCCTTACTTCCAGTTACACACTGTTTACTGCACCTAACATGCCAATATGAGATCACGCAAGAATTCCATCATAACTCCTGAACCACTAACATGGGAACACCTCATCATATAGAAACTTCTTACTTACCTCAATTCAAGAGAACAATAACAACACTCAAGTGAATTCTCACAATCACCCAGCATGAGAATCTTTAAGTAGTGGTCTGAACCACCATAAAACCTTCCGGGATACGCCTACACCTGACAGGCCATAACACTCGAATGCCTCCACACGAAGTCTATTACGACGACCGACAAGCCCTGCACATACCGGCCCGAACCACATGCATAATTTAATCACACTGACAAAACTGATCACTGCCATACATGTGCCATTTCAACCATGTCTAACCAATCCATCCTCTCTCTAATTATCCTTACTTGACTCAGAAATAATAGTAATCCCATTCAACTCATAACAAACTCAATCTTCACTCATCTCGAGTGGCCTTGATCCACGAGACCATGCTGAAACATATCATAGAACACTCCAAACATCTTCGCTTTTCCTCAGAAATTACACTGCAAAAGCTCGACTCTTAATCATATTTCTTCCTGAAACCCTTAAACGCCGCATTCTTAACTTTTGAATTCACTAGGACCGCTATTGAGAGTCACCCACTCTAACTGGCCCTGAATACAATCAACCCCAAGGCTCTTCTAGCACATAAACACCCTTTTCAATGAAGCACGTGACTGAGTCACTACCCTACAGCTAGCCCATGCCTTAAGCATAAATTCTGAATCTCCCAAAACTTAACCCTGGTCCAATAGGACCAACTTGTGAACATATTTGTCAAATCCAGTGCACAATTACCATTCTACTCCTTTCCCTTAGCTGTAGTAACTTGCCAATATGCCGACAATCCGCAACCCCATGAGAAGACCATCCTACAACCCAACTGCAGGCGGTGGGACTCCCCCACTTAGCCCGAAGCTACTCATTGCACCACTCTAGACCCTACTGAGATCCTTTCTCCTTTGTTAGCATGATTTTTCTTAGCCAATCTGTCCAATTCTTCCGAATTCCCCTGTCAGCATTCCCTAAATACTCAAATTATCTAGCACCATTCACACATTTTGCCTCTTACCGAATAGCCACCAAAATCCCTCACAGAAACTTTCCAACCACGCAACTACTAACCTACTCACAGGAGATAACCCACCTGTGGAAATCACCAATTCACACATTCCAACAATCGCTGAAATGCACACTCTCTGCAAATCCAATACTCCATCCTAAGCCTGCTCTCATTCACCAACTTTTTCAGTCCGTACGCTCCTCATGGACATCCACTAAATGCGCTACAACATCTTAAAATTCACCGCCCCCACTGCGTCCTTCTTCATTCCTAACAACTCCTCCCTGTTGTATCCAACCTTGTGCCGAAATAACCCATATTTCAACTTAAGCTCGTAGGCCCAATCACCATCCACTAAAAATCTCAACCTTTCCCTCAAGATAGGTAGCTGTCTTACCACTGAACTTCCTGTGCTATGCTGCCACTCTCCCGTTTGCTAAACTCATTCCTTTAGGCACTACCTGACCTCTTTGCCCCTACATGTGGGCAAGCATCTTACCATCACACCCACTTCGCTCGATAACCAATCGTAAACATCATCACTACATGAGCATAGCCTTAAGGCTCCTAGAAACACAGCTACTGAGCTGCAACAACATAGTACTCCTCCACAGAACAACGACAATAGCCTCAATCAACTTCGCCGGGGGAAACATCCCGCACCACATCCCTAGTACGTTAAAATTCTTCAAATACTCAATTCATAGAAAGCGCTTTGCGAGGTATAAGAATGAGTTGCAAGAAACATGGGCATAATCCTCAAAGGAATCGAATCGCACGATGAGGAATCAAGAAGGGAATTACTCCTAACAGCTCTGTAGCCTCTCGAAGATAATTACAGAGGTCTCCGTACCGATCCACAAGACTCTACTAGGCTTGCTCATGACCCATGATACCTAAGGGAACCTAGCGCTCTAATAACAAGTTGTCATGACCCAAAATCTACTAAGGTCGTGATGGCGCCAGACACTACCGTCAGGCAAGCCAATCATTTATTAGTTGAAATAAATTCCTGTTTAACATCTTTTCCAAAATCGTTACCTTTCACTTATAAGTTATAATAGAGAATAAAAATTTATCAAATAAATACGATAGGTAAACTATTCCCTTTATTAAATTAAATCCCAAACGCATCCCAGAACCCGGTGTCACAAGTGCAGGAGCAAATTCTAAGAATTTTTACAATTTCTACAAAACTTGTCCGAAATACAATTAGACAAGGAAATTAAAATAAAATAGTACAATACAAGGGAGACTTTGTCAGCTGCGGATCGCCTCCGGATAATGCAGCTCGCCTAAGTCTCCAAACCAGCTACATCGCTATGAAGGTACATGTTCAATAAAAATGCACATCAAGTGTAGCATGAGTACGAAAACAACATGTACTCAGTAAGTCGCCCGCCTAACCTCATATCTGTGCACTACCGAGGGTCGAACGACCCGAACCATAAGTGCATCTTTGCCGTAAAATAATCATATATGTGCACTGCCGAGGGTCGAACGACCCAAACCATAAGTGCATCTTTCAATCCGCCGTGGCGTACGGCCAGCTCCCATGAGAGTGGGGGAAATCACACTCCGCTCGCGGAATGTAAATTGCGAAGCGGTCACACACAATCATGCAAAATCAAACAGTTCACCCCGACTATATCGGAAACACAAATACTCAAGTAAATGACAAATTTCCTTTTAAAAGTCAAAAAAATAGTATTTAAATCTTTTCTCGAAATTCATTTGCCAAGTTTAACAATATTCAATAATAAAACCTTATCAAGAATGCAATTATCCACAGAGGAAATCAATTCTCTTTCTAAATGATTAAGAAAGGTACACTCTAGAGTTCTTAGGAAATAAATTACCAAATTCAATAGCATTATAAGTCTAATATTATTGGCAGGATCACATGTACAACACGTAAAGCATGTTTGAGGGTCCTAAACTATCCGGACATAAGCATAATAGTAGCTACGCACAGACTCCCGTCACCTCGTGCGTACGTAGCCCCGGCAGATAGTAGCACATACATATTTATTTCACCTAGGGGGACAATTCCCCCTCAAAAAGTTAGAAAGGAGACTTACCTCACTCTGAAATTCCATAACCGACTTCCAAGCACTTTCGACGACTCCAATGGATGCACAACGCCCCAAAACTACCAAATAATGGGCAAAGCATTGAAAATTGATTCTAATACTCGTAACAAATTCAAATTATATACTTTCCCAACTCCGCTTAGTGAGTTGACCAAAATTCCCTCGGGCCCACGTGCCCGGATTCCGAAATTTCTCGAAGATATATCCTACCCATGGTCTTACTAACTCAAATATACAATTTACTCTAAATTCCATGCTCAAATTCGTGGTAGAAAGCCGAAATACAATTTTCTAGGTCTTTCCTCCAAAATCCCAATTTTTCTACTAATTTCCATGTCTAATCCATGCATATAACTTGTATTTAACTTTAAAAACATGAAGAAATTTCTTACCTTGACATTGATGATGAAATTCCCCTCTTGAAGCTCTCCTAAAATCGCCTAAGCCATGAGAAAAATGAGAGGAATGGCCAAAATCCCGGTTGTCAAACATTCTGCCCAGCCTCATTTCCGCACCTCCGATCCTACCTTCGCACCTGTACTCCCGCAGGTGCGACCAATCTCCCGCACCTGCGACTTCCTTAGCTCCAACCCAAAATTGCACCTGCGCCCCATTGTCCGCATCTGCGCCTTTGCAGGTGCGAAAATATCATCGCCCCTGCGCTCCCAGCGAAGCCACCAAATCTCCGCACCCGCGGCTCCAAAGCCGCACCTGCGGCCCAAGCCTCGCAGGTGCGGTCACACTAGATGTTAGCAACCTCAGCCTTCTTCAAACTCCAAACTTTATCTGTTAACCACCCGGAATCCGCCCGAGGCTCCCGGGACCCAGTCCAATTACACCAACCGGTTCCAAAACATAGTGCGGACTTGCTTGAGGCCTCAAATCACATCAAACAACGCCAAAACGATGAATCGCACCCTAATTAAATCTTTATGAGCTTAGAAATTTCCAACTTCTACATTCGATGCCGGAACCCGTCAAATCACCTCCGATTGACCCCAAATTTTGTGCACAAGTCATATTCGACATTACGGACCTGCTCCAAATCGCATTCCGACCCCGATATCAAAATTTCCACTTTCGGTCGGATTTCTCAAAAACCTTTAAATTTCTATCTTTAGCCAAATGACTTCAAAGTGACCTACGGACATCCGAATTCACTTCCGATCTGGCTCCCAACTCCAGAATCACCATAGGAAGCTATTCCTAGACTTGGAATCCCAAACGGACATCAATAACACTGAAATGCGCTTCAAGCCAAACTTAGGAAATTTTCTTCAAAATACTGACTTCCACAATATATGCTGAAACGCTCCTGGGTTATCCAAAACTCGATCCGGACATACGCCCAAGTCCGAAATCATCATATGAACCTGCAGGAACCTTCAAATCTTGATTCGGAGGTCGTTTACTAAAAATTCCAATCTTAGTCCATTTCTCCAACTTAAGGCCTCTGAAATGAGAATTTTCTTTCCAATTTGACTCCAAACTTCCCGAAATTCATCTCCGACCATGCCTACGGGTCATAATACCTAAAATGGAGCTGCTCATGACTTCAAACCTCTGAACAACGCGCTAGAGCTCAAAGTGACCGGTCGGGTCCTTACAAATAATATTCCCAATTCAAGGAGATAGGATCCAAACTCGTTTGACTATGGTCACCAAGACCTTAATGGAAGGAATTGAGGGACATGCCTACACTATTGTCCTAATGATCGTGGCAGAGATATACCGAGCCTTGGACCGTTGCAAGAAGGGATTTGTGCATTTTGAGGGTTGTAATCTGTTACTGCAAATATGGTTGTTGGAACATCTTCAAAGAGAACCGTACCGTCAAGAATTTCCGCAGTTACCATGGAATGACCACATAGATTTTCACCATCCAAAAACAATGACTTTCATCCAAACAGGTTTGCACAACCAGGAAACGCTATGGATTGGGTACATTTCTTTAGCAATTTGACTGATGACAAGGTCCATTGGATGTTTGAGTGGTTCCCTACTAGTGAGTTCATCATTCAGGTCAAGAGATATTCCTCACTTAGTGCTGATTGGGTTGAGGGGTATCTATCCGTGTGCACCTATCAGGGTCATGAGACAGGCTAGGAGAAATCAAGTCATACCATGAGTTTCCAAGATGGTTCACTACAAAGTAGACTTTCAGGGTGATGCCATTCCATTCAAGTGTGAGGCACAACATATGTGGCATATGAAGATCATTGTGGAAAAGGATACCATCGACCAGATCGGTACCACGCCGGTCGTGTGTATTTCTACCTATCATGGTTGGATGATGACATAGTGGGAAAAGTCAAGCCGGGGATTGATCGAGGAAACAGGGTCATAGACGACGCGGCTGAAGTACAAGTAAAATACAAGAGGTTGCGCAAAAGAATCTTTGAGTCTGAGGCCAGACATTTGGAACAAAACAAGGTAGACATGGAATCAATCAATGAATGGAGAGGAAATGCTATAAAATCAATAGAAAGTTTGTAGTATTTAGAGCAGGGTGTGATGGAGCTTGAAGGGAAGATGAGGAAAAAGATCGTGGATTGTCAGAATGTAGAGCACAACGAAGGAGGACACCTAGCAAGGGCGTATCTGCTGTTAGACATGCGCAACCTGGGGAATCTGATTGATGGGGCTAAGAAGGAAAATCTTGGAGAAGGTCCCTCTAGGACCAAGTAGATTAGAATTGTTGCTTACTTGTTTTTCTAGAGTCGTTTTAGAATTTGATTGTAATAAGGCAAATGCCACTAGTAACTCTTTTTGATTATTGTTTTAAAGGTTTGATCTCTTTATTACATTTATGAAATGAGGCAATTGTCGGCACTAAGTTTCTCCAAATCTATATGTCGCTAGGCGTACCTCGGGCACACTGAGGTCTCCAAATTAGGACACGAATTTATAATTTCGCAATAGATGATTAAATACTGCAAATATCCGTTCAAAATTCCCTACTGGCTTTGTTTACCTTTTTTGTTTTTCTTTGTTTTGATTATTCCCACCCCCTAATGTTGGTTCGTGCATATTGGAATCATCAGCATATCATACCAGATCCAGATGTCCTCTACCTCCTCCTTCTCCAAGTGATCCTAAATATAAGGGAAAATCTAAGATGGATGACATGAGTGGTATCAGGAAAGACAACGCTACACATGCAGAAAATGTTGAAACTTCAGATGGTCGGAGTACTCCGACAAATAATATTTTGGTTCTACGATTGGAGCAGAAAATATTGGAGTTACAAGGGGAACTTGAGTAGGTCCACAACTTGGCAAACCTCCCCCCTCACCTTAAATGTCCCAGATTCAACCAACAGAATGCCCAAAACCCAGCACCTCCTCAAAGCACACCAAACCAACATCCACAAAATCCCGCCACACCTCATCAATACGCAAAACCTCCCCAAAATCTTAATCCTCTACCAGTACCAACTCCTCCTCAGCATCAACATCATCCAACCCAATATCCACAAACCACCACCTACCATACCCTTCAAAATACACCACATCTTAACCCCGATCCGCATAACTCAACCGATGATCACCACTACATCCAAACCCCTGGTATCCATCAAAACAACCCCATATATGTAGAAACTCTACCTCACCTCACTCAACAAACCTCATACACACAAGAATCTGCCGAGAAGGACATGTTGATTAAGAATATGGCAGAAGAACTTAAGAAGCTCACAAGTCGAGTCCAAGGCGTCGAAGAGGGTAAAGGCATTGAGGGATTTTTGACGGAGGGTTACTAACCTCCCAAGTTTGAGATTTTTGACGGAACAAGTGACCCAAAGGTGCATCTAAAGACATACTATTACAAGCTCATAGGAGTTGGAAAGGATGAAAGAATTCACATGAAATTATTCATGAGGATCCTCACTAGGGACGCCCTATCTTGGTACATCAGTCAAAATCCAAAGAAGTGGGTTAGCTGGGTAAGCATGGCATCCGATTTCATGGATCGGTTCAGGTTTAATACGGAGAATGCACCATATGTCTTCTATATCCACAATCTAAAAAAGAAGCCAACACAGACTTTTCGCGAGTATGCTACTCGGTGGAGATCGAAAGCTACGAAAGTAAGGCCGGCATTGGAAGAAGAACAGATGAACAAATTCTTTGTCCGGGTTTCGGATCCGCAATACTACGAAAGGTTAATGGTTATCCAAAATCAAAAATTCTACGATATCATCGAATTGGGGGAAAGGATTGAAGACGAAATAAAGGGCGGAATGGTAACTAATTTCGAGGCATTACAGGCTACGAACAAAGCTTCCCAGTCAAAGGGTATATCCAAAAAGAAGGAAGTTGGGGCCGTGATGGTGGCCCAAGGTCCAAAATCTCCTCTTACGTATCAAACACCTCCACTTACATATCAGCCTTCACCTCCCAAATATCCACAACCCGCCACCACCTACCTATTTATAACGCCTAGTCAACATATTACCCCTCACCGCCAGCTCGCTGTTGATACCCAATTTTCTCCGATATTATTTTCAAGATGAATATCTATCTTCAAAATAGTACATGAGCATCAATTAATATTTTTCCATGATTTCTGCATTTTTCTAAGGATTTTTATTAATTTATCCTAGTATTTTATTTATATAAATACTTACTAATTGCCTCACAAATGGTTTCAAAATGATTTTATGGTTTAATTTTATCATTTATATTTAAAAAAAGCTTTAATTATTGTATGAATAGCCACATTTATATTTTTTGAATTATAATTGCAATAACTTTGCAATAATAGCCTATGTATGCATTATTACCTTATTTTGCCAGAAAATAGCTTTTTATAGTTTTTATAATATCAAGTAATTATTTTAAAATCATATTTATGCATGAAAATCATTTTTTATAATTTATTAATTATTTTTACAAATTATTTTATTAATTAACTGGGTATTTAACAAATAGCCCCTTTGAATTCATTTTAATTTCGGACCTAACCTGATTATACCAACCCAATTACTTAAGATCCTAGCCCAAATCCTACCCAAGCCCAATTCTTCATCTAACCCGACCCAGAACCTCCTCTAATCGTGGCCGTTGATCTCTGAGATCAATGGTCCACATTATTCTTTTCTTTTTTTAATCTAATATAACCCTAACCCCCCTGATTTTCTTTTGTTCCGCCGTCTTAGTTCTCCCTACCTCTCCCCTTCTCTCTAAAATACTCTCCCTAAACCTAGTTGCCGTCACCAGAAAACTACCGTTCCATGGGATTTCTCTGTAGTTTTCGGCCCTTGCCGGCCTCCTACCTCTTATGGGTGTTCGATTTTGTTGATCTATGAAGAAGTCTCAGATCAGATTGGTTCAAAACCTTTTCATGAGCCTATCTATGGCCATCTCCGTTTGTGAGTATTACTTTCTTCGTGTTTATGGCTCGAATCTATGGTTTTAAACCAGGTTTCCTTTCATCTCTGTCATTTTCGAAAACCCTAATCTCTTTCTATGTGGGTCTGTTCAAATCCTTGTAGATATGGGACGATTTTAAGCATTATTCAATCTTTTTCTTCGAAAAACCTTCTGTTTTCCTTATTATTATTCGATTCTAGTGTTTTCTAAGAACTAGGGTTTCTTCCTAAGTTCTCTTCAAAAGGTTTTAAACTTCCAAGTGTTTGAATCTGATTATCCTTTGCTGGTTAGACTAATTTTTGTGTATATGCTTTAAACCGTAGTTCTTTCTTCTTATTCCACTACTTATTTCAGTGATTTTTCCCATTATTGTTTGTCTTTGTCAATCAAAATAGATTGATTGATTTTATTAGGATTCGAAGTAAATTTTTCTGTTAAAATTAGTGCTTCTTTGTGACTTTACCTATTTTCCTTATCTATGATTTTTAATTGGTACTACTTGCCTTATTTAGACTAATTAGTCTAGTTTATGGTTAATAATTGAGTTGTTTACCTTATCTGAATCCCAATATGAGTTGTAAAGGGATTCTTCCCAATCTAAGGTGCTTTTCAGATTCTTCTGTGTGAATTGATTGGGTTAATTCCCCAATTAACTGATTGATTACCTTGTTTTATGAACTCTGATTTATTCTTTACCTTTATTATTTTACTTTGCTAAGTTCTATATAAACCCCACTCTGATTTTTTCTTTAACACGAACACATATAGAGAAACACACACAAAATCTTACTCACACACTCTCACTTGTAGTTCTTTCTGTTACTTCTGTTTGTTGCTCTGTCTAGCTGGCTGAAAGCCAAGGATAGACTCTTGGATCCTATTTTCTTTCACTTTCCTGTTGCTACCTCTTAACTGATATGTTTCCACTTCTTTTTATCATTCAATATGCTATGTAGCCAGACCTATGACTCCTATTTACTGCTTTTAAACAACATGCTTCTATTTCTGTTATCATGTTCTCTTCAATATGTTATGTAATCAGTTTTATTTTGAATTCCAATATGCTTCTATTTTGAAATATGATTCCTAACCATCTTTTCATTAACCACTATACATTAGTTCTTACTATTTTATGTTTTCCATGTGTTTTATAGTAATAGTTTATTTCAGACTTCGATGATCCTCTGTGCTATGTAGTTCCTGTCTATCTCTTGCTCAACTAGCATGTCTCGATTCCTGTCCTGTTCGATGTGCTGATAATTTACTTTAGCATGTTCCTGATCAATCCGTGATTTCTGTGTACTTCTTTAAAGGCTAATGTGCTTAAAATTCCTGCTACATTTTCTGTATGGCTGTCTGATTAGTCATTTTAACTTCAACATGTTTCTCTCTGCTAAATACATGTCTATATGATTCCACCTAGTAATAGTTAATAAACTAAGTCAACTTTAGCAAATCTGAAACCTTGTTTGACTCGATTGTGACCCTGTTTGGCCTATAATTCAAGTGTTCCTACTCTTGTTGTGACTATTAGTATCCATGTCTGAACCACTGTGCTAAGATGTAGTTCTGCTCCGTTTGAGATCTTGCGAAATCCAAGTTGTTTTTCTAAAACTATCTCCTACCTTTATATACTATTTTTAAACTCCTACTCTTAGATATCTAGGGTCGTGCCCTCCCCCAGTGTGAGCACTGCTTAGGAGTCCATGAGACTCCTCCGACCTCTGACACACAGGGGCTGGCCTTTCCAAACTTGTTTACAAAATAACTATTTTCCTTGAAAATGTTCTGGTGTAAGCATTGCCCGAGGTCCCTGAGGCCCTTGGGAACTTTGACATATCAGAAGCCATTTGGTGTATTATGGACTATTGGTGTACCTCAAGCTTTCTTGAAGGTCTGGCTTCCAGGATTAACATTGTTCCTGCTAAGGCTCCCTAGAGTATAGTGATTTTCATTATGTAATTCTTCTGTATTGGCCTGTAATAATAGTCTTTTGTAAAGTAGATATGAGGGTATTAGTAAAAGTTGGGGAGGGATTTTGTAGGAATATATTTTGTTGTATTCGGGTAGAAATCATGCCTATAGGTTTTTGTGATGATGATTTATGTGCATTAGAAACTATGCCCATATGACTTATCTCATTTTTTGAAATCCTGAATTTTCACATGTGCATCTTAGAAATCCTGCTTCTAGGTTGTTGTCAATTCTGCCTCAAGTACCATATTCTCAAAACCCCTATGTATGCAATAGAAAATCATGTTTCTAGGTTCTTTTGTTGAACTCGTTTGGAAATTAATTGAAATCTTTATTTGCCTAGATATCATGCCTATAGGAAATACATTCTTGACACCTAGAATATAGGAAATAAGTGTAAAAACAACTTCAACACTTAGATCTCATGCCTATAGAGAAAAAATGTATGAAATCAGTTTCTATGTTTGGATGTCACAATGCTTGTGATCAGTTTCAGCACATAGAAAACATGCCTATAGGACCTAAAAGATGAAATCTTCCTGTTTAAATAGTCATTGGTTTGGTCTGATTAACGTTTAGATATCGTGTCTAGAGGATTCTGCCTGGTTATCACTTAGGCAAGCCTGTAGAATGATTAAAATCCTGGGTTAAAATTGTGATTTTCTTCCTGCTTGGAACGTGCTCAGATTTTGCATTAACAAAATCAGTATGCAGGTTTATAGGTATTTGCTGACCCGCTTAGTAAAACTGCTACACATTCTGTTTATGAACCTTTAGATATCCTTCCTATTGAACTCCTAAATCTTTCTTTTTTTAAAACTGCTTCTTTGAATAAGCGTGCAATTGTGTGTTTATTTGTGGAGGTAAATATGAGCCCTTTAATTGTTCCTTATGTGGCAGTCCTATATGATTTTGTTTGTCGCTTAGTTTTCTCCCTTTAAGCAACACAGGTGAGTCTAGAACCACCTTAAAATAGAGGTCTTAAACACCTCCAGGGCCATAGGTAAGGGACGGGTAGCGCACGCATAAGATACGTACCAGATACTATTAGAACGCTCAGATGATAATTGCAAAGGGGAAGGGTAATTGGGTAGTAAAAGAGATGATGATCTGTGCGCTAATGCTACGCGTAACACCTCTATTTGAGGAAGGTTACCGAGTATTGCATAGAAGTGATCCTATAGGCTAATAAACCTAGGACCCCCTTTAATTCCCATTTTGAAATGATTTTTATTTGTTTCAATTGCTTTATGACTAATTCACTTTAATTGAGTTTGGTCGGGACCCACCGTTGTGGACCTCGAGGAGTGCCTAACATCGTCCCCTCAAGGTAATTTTGAGCCCTTACCCAATCTCTGGTAAAGTAAACCGGTTTGTGAGTTATTTTCTTTAGGTGACCTAACGCACCTTAATCCGTTAGGTGGCGACTCTTCAAATTCCATACCCCGTCCCAAATAAAATGAGTTGTCCCAAAATGACGAAACCCCGGGACCCTATAAGGAAGGGGGGTGCGACAGCATGGCGGCTCTGCTGGGGATTTCCCTTTGCTCTTACCATTACAAACTTGCTTTTGCGAATTAGTCTGTAAGCATGCTTTATTCTATTAATTCTTGCACATCCTTTATCCTTCCCACTTTATGTGAATCTATTTTAAGCTTTTACGATTTCTCTTTCTTGTTTCATTACTCTTTATTATTGAAACTGACTTGTTTTTTGTTTACCTTCTTTTATTTAAACGTCTTTTCAATTATTTAATATCGTATTTATTGTTTTTTTCTTTTTTTTACGTGAAAATACGTGACAACATGCTATTTATTGTTGCATATATCATGCTCAACATCATACTCCACTCGTGCATAATCAATCCTATAGCAACACTTGATGAGTGTTTGCACCCTTCCTATATATCACCCTTTAAATTTGGAAAGGCTTATTTGCGGTAAAACTAATCGATTAGCGGTGCAGTAGATGGTTCTATGCCTTTCCCCCTCAAGTTGTCCGCTTGAGGGTACCAATTTAGACCTCTATAGAAACCTTACTCTGATTTATTGTACATGCATCATGGTCAAAACCTAGCTGGGTTTAATAGCCCTTTAGGAAAAGCCTTGTCCAAAGTCCACTGGGGTTTCCACAATCCCAACGGACGCAACCACGATTGGTGCATTAATTTCGAGAAATAAGTGCCAATATGCTAATCACTGATGTTTAAGTAGTCGAATCTGGAGGACGAAAGGGCCTTACCTTATTTGTTTTGCAGAAAATGAGGCACGAAGTCTCCAGGTTCGGCATGGTCCAAAGAATACCGCCATTATTGCTGGATTGGTGGGAGGACCTTTCTCCAAGTGACAAAGACCATGTGAAAAGGGTCCTCAGAAACTTACCCTATTTACTGGATATCCAACCAAACAATATGTTGATCGAAGCGTCCACTATGTTCTGGGACGGAGAAAGGTCCGTGTTCTGTTTTGGAAACATAGAAATGACTCCTCTCTTGGAGGGATATGGGGATTCACTGGATTACCTTGGGACAGTCCGGGTTTATTGGTGCCGGAAAATCACGTTGCTAGGGGGTTCTTAAAAATGATGGTTTTGAAAAAGAACGATGATTTGGAGTGCCTGAAGGAGTCCTACATACCCTTTGACTACCTCTATGAACGATATGGTGATATCAAATCGTATCGTATCTTCCATGATGAATTCTCTATCACTTCTTTGGGTCATATTCATCGTAGGGTTTTTGTATTCGTTGTTTTCTTCCTGAGCATCATAGTGTTTCCAAGCAAAGGGGACAAGATTCACACTACAGTGGTCATGGTAGCTAAAACTTTGATGGAGGGGATCGAGGAGAAAACATATACCATTGTCCCTATGATCATAGCTGACATCTACCGAGCCTTGGACCGCTTCTGGAAGGGGTTCAGACACTTTGAGGGTTGTAATCTGCTACTACATGTTTGGTTATTGGAGCATCTCCAAAGGGGTCAATATCTTCATGAGTTTCCACGAAGGGCGTGGAATGATCATATAGCCTTCCATCACCCTAAGAGAATGACTTACATCCCGGACATGTTTGCTCAACCGGAAAATCCTACAGAATGGGCACAATTTTTTGACAATTTGACTGAGGACCAGGTTCAATGGATGTTCGAATGGTTTCCTACCTGTGAGTTCATCATCAGATTTAGGGACGCTCCACACCTGGTGTTGGTCGGGTTAAGGGGCATATATCCTTATGTTCCCATCAAGGTTATGAGACAGGAAGGCAGGAAGCAAGTCATACCGCGAGTTTCTAAAATGAGTCATTACAGGGCAAATTTTCAGGATGACGACATCCCGTACAAATGTGAAGCTCAGCATATGTGGCATCTAAAGGTTATTGTAGAAAGGGACACCATCGAGCTAGACAGGTACCACACAGGGCATGTGCGCTTTTACCTATCACGGTTGGAAGACAACATAACAGAGGTAGTTGAACCAGGAATCGGTCAGGGGAAAAGGGTCATAGACGAAGTTGCTGAAGCCCAAGTGAAATACAATAAACTGCGCAAAAGGGTTCATGAGTATGAGGTCGAGCATCTGGAGCAACACAAACCTGATATGGAACTGATCAATGAATGGAGGGAAATGGATATCAATCTAATGAATGGTTGGAATATTTGGAGCAGGGTCTGATGGAGCTGGAGAGGAAGATGAGGAAAAGAGTCGCCGACTGTCAGAATGCTGAGGGAAGCGAAGGAGGACATCTAGCAAGAGTGTACCTGTTGTTGGGCATGCACAACCTGGGGAACCTGATCGATTACCAAGAAGATCAATCTTGGGGAAGGTCCTTCTGGGACCAAGTAGATTAGATTTACCTACTTTTTCCAAATGTAATAAGGCCGAGTGCCATTAATGACTTAACCTATTTAGTGTCATTTTAGATTCATATAATTTTACATTAATGAAATGAGGCAATTACTGGCACTAAAATTCTCCAAATCAACTTGTCGCTAGGCCTACCTCGGGCACAACGAGGCTCCCAAATTAGGACGCGGATTTACATTCCTGCACTATGTGTTTAGATATTGCAAATACTCTTTTTGGAACCCTTACTGACTTTGTTTGATTTTCTTTCTTTTTTTATTATTCCCATTCCCCAAGGTTGGTTCACGCATACTGACATCATCATCTTATCATACCAAATCCAGGGGCCCTTCACCTTCTCCTCCTCCAAGTGTACCAAAAGGAAAAGGGAAAGCAAAAATGGATGATATGAATGACATCAGAACAGATAACACTGCACATGCTGAGAACGAGGAAAGTTCCGATGGTCGGGGCACTCAGGCCCCAAATGATTTGGTTTTATGGCTTGAGCAGAAGATACTTGCACTAAAGGGCGAGGTTGAGCAGGTCCGTAACTTGGAAAATCTATCCCTCACAATAAATGTCCAGACACCCAAAACCCTGCGCCATCTTAGAAAACACCCAACAAACACCCACAGAATCCTCCCGCACCTCACCAGTATACAACACTCCTAAAAATTAGCATCTCCCTACTCAATACCTACAAAACACCTACCATACTCCCCAAAATACCCCACAAATTATTCCCGAACCCCAAAACTCCGCCAATGATCATCATTATGCCCAAATTCCTGGCCTTCACCAGAAAACCCTATATACGTAGAAACCCTACCTCACTTCACTCAACCAATATCCTATACACCAGAATCAGCTGAGAAGGACCTTCTCATCAAGAACATGGCTGAAGAGCTCAAGCAGTTGACAAGTCGGGTTCAGGGTGTTGAAGGGGGTAAAGGAATAAAGGTCTGAACTATGAGGATTTATGCAAACAACCGGATGTGGAACTGCCAGAGGCTTACAAACCTCCCAAGTTCGAAATGTTTGACGGAATGGGTGATCCCAAGGTTCATCTGAGGACCTATTGTGACAAGCTCGTGGGGGTCAAAAAAGAGGAAAGGATTCGAATGAAGCTCTTCATGAGGAGTATTACCGGAGATGACTCAATTCCTGTCATGTTCTATGTGCTGATAATTTACCTTAGCATGTTCCTGATCAATTCGTGATTTCTGTGTACTTCTTTCAAGGATAATGTGCTTTAAATTCCTGCTACCTTTTCTGTATGGCTGACTGATTAGTCATTTTAAGTTCAACATGTTTCTCTCTGCAAAATACATGTCTATACGATTCCACCTAGTAATAGTTAATAAACTAAGTGAAGTTCAGCAAATGTGAAACCTTGTTTGACTCGATTGTGACACTGTTTGGCCTATAATTCAAGTGTTCCTACTCTTGTTGTGACTATTAGTATCCATGTCTGACCAATCTGCTAAGATGTAGTTCTGTTTTGTTTGAGACCTTGAAAAATCCAAGCTGTTTTTCTAAAACTATCTCCTACCTTTATATATTATTTTTCAACTCCTACTCTTAGATATCTAGGGTCTTGACGGCCCCCTCCCCAAGTGTGAGCACTGCTTAGGAGTCCATGAGACTCCTCTAAACTCCGACACACTGGGCCTGGCCTTTCCAAACTTGTTTACAAAAAAAACTATTTTCTTTGAAAAGATTCTGGAGTAAGCATTGTTCGGGGTCCCTGAGGCCCTTGGGAACTTTGACATACCAGAAGCCATTTGGTGTATTATGGACTATTGGTGTACCTCAGGCTTGCTTGAAGGCCTAGTTTCCAGGATTAACATTGGGCCTGCTAAGGCTCCCTATAGTATAATGATTTTCATTATGTTATTCTGTATTGGCCTGTAATAATAATGTTTTGTAAAACAGATATGGGATTATTAGTAAAAGATGGGGAGGGATTTTGTGGGAATATATTTTGTTGGGTTTGGGTAGAAATCATGCCTATAGGTTGTTGTGATGATAATTTATGTGCATTAACCATGCCCAAAGGACTTATCTCATTCTTTGAAATCGTAAATTTTCACATGTGCGTCTTAGAAATCCTGCTTCTAGGTCATTGTAAATTCTGCCTCAAGTACCATATTCTCAAAATCCCTATGTGTGCATTAGAAAATCATGTTTCTAGGTTCTTTTGTTGAACTCTTTTGGCAATTAATTGACATATTTATTTGACTAGATATCATGCCTATAAGAAATATAGTCTTGACACTTAGAATATAGGAAATAAGTTTAAAAACAGCTTCAACATTTAGATCTCATTCCAATAGAGAAAAAAATGTATGAAATCAATTTCTATGCTGGGATGTCACAATGCTTGTGATCAGTTTCAGCACATAGAAAACATGCCTATAGGACCTAAACGATGAAATCTGCCTGTTTAAATAAATCACTGGTTTGTTCTGATTAACATTTAGATATCGTGTCTATAGGATTCCGCCCGGTTATCACATAGACAATCCTGTAGGATGATTAAATCCTCGGTTAAAATTGTGATTTTCTTCCTGCTTGGAACGTGCTCAGGTTCTGCATTTACAAAATCAGTAGGCATGTTTATAGGTATTCGCTGCCTCGCTTAATAAAACTTCTATATATTTTGTTTATGCCCATTTGGATATCCTTCCTATAGGACTCTTAAATATCTTTTTAAAGTGCTTATTTGAATAAGCGTGCAATTGTGTGTTTATTTGTGGAGGTAAATGTGAGCCCTTTAATTTTTCCTTATGTGACAGTCCTATATGATTTTGTTTGTCGTTTAGTTTTCTCCCTTTAAGCAATATAGGTGAGTCTAGAACAACCTTAAAATAGAGGTCCTAAACACCTCCAGGGCCATAGGTAAGGGACGGGTAGCGCACGCATAGGATACATACCAGATACTATTAGAACGCTCAGATGATAATTGAAAAGGGGAAGAGTAATTGGGTAGTAAAGGAGATGATGACATTTGCGCTAATGCTACGCGTAGCACCTATATTTGAGAAAGGTTACCGGGTATTTCATAGAAGTAATCCTATAGGCTAATAAACATAGGACCCCCTTTAATTCCCATTTCTAAATGATTTCTATTTGTTTAAATTTCTTTATGACTAATTCGCTTAAATTGAGTTTGGTCGGGACCCACCAATGTGGACCTCGAGGGGTGCCTAACACCTTCCCCTCAAGGTAATTTCGACCCCTTACCCAATCTCTGGTAAAGTAAACCGGTTTATGAGTTATTTGCTTTAGGTGCCCTAACGCACCTTAATCCGTTAGGTGTCGACTCTTCAAATTCCATACCCCGTCCCAAAAGGAAATGAGTTGTCCCAAAATGTCGAAACCCCGTGACCCCGTGAGGATAAAAGGGGGGCGCGACACCCGCAAGAACTATCAGAAACCTAGACAAAATTTTGACCGCGGGCCGCCCAGACAATATACCCCTATTGCTGAAACTATCGATCAATTATACGAAAGTTTGAAAGTTGTAGGTTATGTCACTCTTATTCCCTCTGTTGCTATGGAATAATCCTCACAATGGGTCAATCCATATAAAACATGTTCCTACCACTCCGGCATGAAGGGTCATACCATTGATTAATGTCGCACTCTGAAAGATAAGATCCAGACACTAATTGATACCAAGGTCATACAAGTAAATGAGGTTACACCTAACATCCATAAAAATCCCCTCCCAGATCACAGGGGTGAGGGGGTGAACGTGATATTGACTGACGAAGAATGGGACCCGGAAGGGTCAATTGGGCTTATTCGAGAAAGGGATGACCCAAGAAGCATGTGGTCACTCTTACTCCTATTGTGGTACATATACAGTCACCAATAGAAGTTGAAGAAGCTGCACCGACCCCATTTGATGTGGAAGTAACAACACCTGCAGCTGCACTTGCTTCGTTTGAAGTAGAAATGACCACACCCTTCACTTTGACGGTAGCACCTGCACCATCCTTTAATTCAAAATCAGTACCTTGGGACTATGTTGCAGAAGCCAAGAGAAAAGGAAAAGTAAAACTGGAAGAAGCTTGTGCGGCACAAGGGATGACCAGGACTGGTAGAGCTTACACACTTGGGCACTTGGGGGGAACAAGTAAAGAAGTTGCTTCCAAGCAGCCCATCATTGAAACTGGCCCGGATAATCTTTGGATAAAGGTGCAAGCAAGGGAATACTATGTAGTGGACCATCTGAACAAAACCCCTGCTCAGATATCTAATTTATAATTACTACAGAATTTTGAAGCACATAGGAACGCCTTTATGAGGGTATTGAACGAAGCTTATATGCCCAACAATATCACCAGCAGAGAAATGTCTAACATGGTAGGACAAGTACTAGATAGACATAAAATCACTTTCTATGAAGAAGAATTGACACCAGAAGGATTGAGCCACAACAGGGCGCTGCATATCACGGTACAATGCAAAAATAAGTTCATTTCCAGGGTTTTGATAGATGGAGGTTCCAGTCTCAACATTTGTCCATTAACGACTCTGAAGATATTGGGCAAAGTATTGCATGAAATACGGGAAGGAACTATGAACTTAAAAACATTCGACGGATCTCAAAGGGCCACGATCGGGGAAACCAATCTTTGCTTACAAATGGGCCCAACCTAATTTGATGTCAAATTCCAAGTACTCGACATATCCGCCTCATACAACTTATTTTTGGGACGACCTTGGAAACACACCGCTGGGGCTGTGGCTTCCACTTTGCACTAGGCTGTAAAGTTCGAATGGAACCATCGGGAGGTGATCATCCATGGAGTCGGGAGTAATCCCATTTATACCAATCAAATTGTTCCGGTCATGGAAAATAGAAGAAAATTGGGTGGAGAGAGTTATCATCGCATCGAGTGCGTCAATGCTACTGAGAAAGACAAGTGGTGGAGAAGTAAAATAGAGAGCATACTATAATGGGCAGGGTATGAACCCGGTAAAGGGCTCGGGAAGAATCTTCAAGGTATTTGCAAACCAATATAGGTAAAACGTCACAGAATGACCTATGGATTGGGATATCAGTACACCTAGCATGAGTACCAAAATTGGTCGCTACCATGGCCCGGTCCTTATTACCCCCTTGAACAACCAATACCGCGTCTGGGCCAATCCTTCTATCATGCTGATATGATATGGGGATCCGAAGAGGATGAAGTGCTAGATGGTTTGAGGAATTTATTTATAGAGGAGGAAGACATGGATTGCAGTTTCATAGTTAAGGAGGAGGAGGAAGAAGGCCTCGTCATCCAGATAGTGGAGAAAGCAGCCGTCCTCAGAAATTGGAAAGCCACACCATCAAGGGCCCGGCGAGTCCCGGGGTAGCCTGGCTACTAGCGTCATTTACTTTTGAAAACAATTCTTCTTGAGCATTTTGTTTTAAAATATTTTCAGTATTTCATTTTCAAAACCTTGTTTGAGTCATTAAAAATCGCTTTGTTTGACATTTTAATATTTATCAATGGCTTGATGTTTTATTATTACTATCTTATATATCTTTCCCTCTACAACATTACTATTTCTTATCTTGATGAACCAACGACTGTGACATGTAATGAGACAACACAACATAAGGATAATGACTTAGAAGAAATAGAAGAAGAAGATATGATATATGAGGAAAATGTCAGAGAAGTTGAGAATTTTTAAAATAAGCCCAAGTCCAACTTGGACGAAACTGAGATAGTCAACTTGGGAGATTCCGCACAGTAAAAGAGACTCGCATAAGCATTCACTTGTCACCATTAGAGAAGGAAGAGTACACTAATTTCTTTAAAGACTATGAAGCCTGCATATTAGGGATTAATTTGGTTGTCGACATGAATATTCAAGAATTGCTGGTGATTGGTGATTCGACCTGCTGGTACACCAGGTACAAGGAGAATGGGCTACCAAAAATACCAAGATACTACCATATATGCATCACGTACAAGAAATGATGAAGAGATTCACGAAGATATAGTTTCGGCATGTCCTCAGAATCAAGAATGAGTTCGCAGATGCTTTTGACACCCTGTCCTCCATGATACAACACCCAGACAAGAATTTCATCGATCTCATTCCGATAGGAATCCCTAATCAACCAGCTTACTGTGCTCACGTTGAAGAAGAAACAAATGGAAATCCATGGTTCCATGATATCAAAGAATATTTGGCAAAAGAAGAACACCCAGAGCATGCAAACCATACTAAGAAACGCACACTTCAGAGATTCTCTAACCATTTCTTGCAGAGCGGAACAGTTATGTATAGAAGAACTCCAGATCTAGGGCTATTACGGTGTGTCGATCCCAAAGAAGCCTCCAAAATTCTTGAAGAGATACACACTGAAATCCGCGTCCCACATATGAATGGTTTCGTCCTAGCCAAGAAAATACTTAGAGCCGAATACTTTTGGATGACTACGGAAATAGACTACATCTGGTATGTCCAGAAATGTCATCAGTGCCAGATACACGCAGGCATGATAAGGGTACCTCGAAATGAACTCAATGAAACAAGTGAACCTTGGCCTTTTGCTGCCTAGGGAATGGATTTCATTGGACCAGTCGAGCCTGCCGCTTCAAACGGGTACAAGTTCATTCTAGTGGCCATAGACTACTTCACGAAATGTGTTGAAGCTTCATCTTTCAAAGTCGTAACCAAGAAAGTCGCCGTAGGTTTTGTTAGGGACCATATTGTTTGCCGATTTGGGGTTCCAAAATCCATCATCAGTGACAATGCTGCCAATCTCAACAGTGACCTAATGAAATCTATGTGCGAGACCTTCAAAATCAAGCACAAAAACTCCATAACATGTTGACCCCAAATGAATGGAGCTTTGTAGGTTGCCAACAAGAATATTAAGTATATGCTAAGGATGATGGTAGAAAATCACAAGCAGTGCCACGAGAACTTACCATTTTCCTTATTGGAATACCGTATCACAATCAGCACGTCAACTGGGCAGCTCCTTACTTATTGGTCTACGATACTGAAGTTGTTATTCCCGCCGAGGTAGAAATTCCTTCCTTGAGAATTATACAAGAAGCTGAACTCAGTGATACAGAATGGATAAGGAGCCGTTATGAGAAATTAGCTCTCATTGACAGGAAAAGAATGAATGCAGTGTGTTATGGTCAGCTTTATAAGAACAGAATATCCAGAGCTTTCAACAAAAGGGTCAAACCTAGACAGTTCACATCGGGGCAGCTGGCGCTGAAACGAATCTTTCCACGTCAATATGAAGCCAAAGGAAAATTCTCACCCAACTGGAAAGGACCCTACATAGTTCACAGGGTACTAACGGGAGGAGCACTCATACTCGCAGAAATAGATGGAGAAATTTGGCCAAAGCCTATCAACTCAGGTGTAGTCAAAAGATATTATATTTAAACTATTTACATTTTCTTCATATGATATAATTGAACTAAGCTTGACTTGATTCCCGTTTAAGAGGGGATACGTAGGCAGCCCTGTGGGTTCGGTCACAATACAATAAAATTTTTAATTTCCCCATAACCAGAAACTAGGGCGACATTTTGAGGAGGACCCTCAAAATTACGAAGCAAGTTCAGCCAACGGCACTGCGTGCGGAACAACAAGATATTTGTCTAGATAACTGGGGAAAATTTTTGAGGAGGACCCTCAACATTCTATTACAAGAAGGTCGTAATGTTTCTGAGAGTGTCATAGTTACCGGTTCATCTAATTGATTTTTTTTTAAATTGATATTTCTATGTTTTGAATAACTATGCATGCATATTTTTCGAAAAATTTATTTTTTTCCAGATGCTACCCAAGGTAACTCGAACAAAATTTTGATGCGGAGGAGAGCAAAGCAAGCAGACAAAGGCACGAACCAACCTCCTCCGCAAAACTCATGATTTTTCTTTGAATGCAGGAACAAGAGATAGCCGCCAGTACGTGCGCACCTTAGAATTACTGTCTTCACAAAAACAAAGATACCAAACTCATGTCCAGCTAAGAAATACTCCGCTATCACTTATTATCTAATCATTGCATGAGACTCAACATTGTCTCAAATATTTGCATGAGGCTAAGACATGCCTCCTTAATTGCATAAAGCTAAGCACTGCCTTCCCATTGCATGACTGTATCCATCTTGCATGAGGCTAAGCCCTGCCTCCTTAATTGCATAAGGCTAAGCTCTGCCTTCCCATTGCATGTGACTAAGCATTATCTCAACCTTGCATGAGGCTAAGCCCTGCCTTCTCAAATGCATAATGCTAAGCATTGAATTCCCAGTGCATGAGACTAAGCACTGTCTCCATCTTGCATGAGGCTAAGCCTTACCTCCTTAATTGCATAAGGTTAAGCTATTCCTTCCCATTGCATGAGACTAAGCATTGTATCAAATCTTTGCATGAGGTTAATCCATGCCTCCTTAATTGAATAAGGCTAAGCTTTGCCTTCCCATTTCATGAGATTAAGCATTATCTCAAATCTTTGCATGAGGCTAAGCCCCGCCTCCTTAATTGCATAAGGCTAAGCACTGCCTTCCCATTGCATGAGACTAAGCACGGTCTCCAATTTTGCATGAGGCTATGCACTGCCTCCTCAAATACATAAGGCTAAGCTATGCCTTCCCTGCATGACACTAAGCATTGTCTCCAATCTTGCATGATACTAAGCATTGTCTTTCCTTGCATAAAAACAAATGTTTCTATTCCAAAACCTTTCATTATTCTCTTCTCTGGGGGCTAAGCTCTGCCTCTGATCTTACACAAGACTAAGCTTTGTCTTGTTTTGTAACGACCTGAGCGGTCGTTTTGAGCTCTAACGCATCGTTCAGCGGTTTGAAGTCGTGTGAAGCTCCATTTAAGGAATTATGACTTGTAGGTGTGGTTGAAATTGAATTTCGGGAAGTTTAGAGTTGATTTGGAAAGAAAATTCTCATTTCAGAAGCCTTAAGTTGGTAGAATCAACTAAGATTGGAATTTTGAGTAAACGACCTCCGATCAGGATTTGAAGGTTCCTGCAGGTCCGTATGATGATTTCGGACTTGGGCGTATGTACGGATCGGGTTTTGGATAACCGAGAGAGTTTCGTTGTATATTGTGGAAGTTAGCATTTTAGAAAAAAATCATAAATTTGGGCTTGAAGTGCATTTCAGAGTTATTGATGTCCGTTTGGGATTCCGAGTCCGGGAATAGTTTTGTATGGTGATTATGAAGTTGGGAGCGTGATCGGAAGTGAATTGGGATGTCCGGAGGTAATTTTGAAGTCATTTGGCTAAAGATAGAAATTTGAAGATTTTTGAGAAATCCGACTGGAAGTGGAATTTTTGATATCGAGGTCAGAATGTGATTCCGGAAGTTGGAGCAAGTGTGCAAAATTTGGGGTCAATCGAACGTGATTTGATAGGTTTGGCATCAGATGTAAAAGTTGGAAATTTCTAAGTTCATAAAATTTGGATTTGGGTGCGATTCGTGGTTTCGATGTTGTTTGATGTGATTTCAAGGCTCGACTAAGTTCGAATGAAGTATTAGGACTGAGTCGTGTGATTGGACGGGGTCCCGGGGGTCTTGGGTGTGTTTCGGGGTGGTTTCAGATCATTTTTCTCTATTTTGCTACTGTTGTCTTCTGGTGTGTCTGGTGTGCTATGCAATCGCGGTGCCTTGTGTGCGATCGCATAGAAGGAAATTAGAGTGCTATTGGATTTGACTTGTGTCTTCGTGGAAAAGGGGGTGCGAACGTGGTGGCTTGGGGTGTTATCACTACGAGAACGCGGGTACAGTGTGCGAACGCATAGAAGAAAAGGGAGTTGGGTGCCGTTTAGCCTATGCGAACGCACAGGAAGCCCTACGAACGCGGAGGGTCAGGGATGTTTCCCTTCTCGAACGCACTCGGGATGTCGCGAATGCGGATAATATAGCCTGGGCAGATTAGTTTAAATCCGGGATTCTTAGTCATTTCTTCATTTCTTCACTTGGTATGGGCGAGTTTGGGGAGCTTCAAGTGGGGTCTTCCACCAAGCATCACTAGGTAAGTAAATTCCTCCCGTTTTTAAGTTAAATACAAGATTATATGCATGGATTAGCTATTGAAATTGCTAGGAAATTGGGAAATCTTAAAGAAACCTAGAAAATGGAAATTTGGATTTTTAGCCACGAATTTTAGCATGGAATTTAGTGTAAATTGTATAATTGAAATAGTAAAGCTATGGGAAGGATTTATCTTCGAGAAATTTAGGATTTCGGGCACATGGGCCCGAGGGCACTTTAGTCATTTCACTAGGGGGTTGGGAATTATATAATTTGGAATTGTTGCAAATATTATAGTATATTTTTATTGGGTTGTCGTTGTTTGGATAGTTTTGGGGCATTGTGCGTCCGTTGGAGTCGTCAGAAGGGCTTGGAAGCCGGTTATGGAATTTCGGAGCGAGGTAAGTCTCCTTTCTAACTTTTTGAGGGGAAATGGTCCTCCTAGGTGAATTAATTAAGTATGTGCTATTATCTTAAGGGTCTACGTACGCACGAGTTGACGAGAGTCCGTGCGTAGCTATTATTATGCCATGTCCGAGTAGCTTAGGACCCACTAGCATGCCTTACCTGTTGTACCTGTGATCTTGTCTGTGATATTAGACTGCTAATATAATCAAAATCGTAATTTGATATCTAAAGAAGACTAGAGTTCATTTTATTAATCAGCTGGAAGAGAATTGTTTTCCTCCGTGGTTAATCGTGTACTTGATAAAGGGATATTATTGAACATTTTTAGACTTGGAAAATAAATTTCGGAAAAGGATTTAAACACTATTTTATGGTTTTTAAAAGAGAAATCTGTCATTTACTTGAGTATTCGTTTTCCCGACATATTCGGGGTGGACTGTTGATTGTGCCTGACTGCATGTGACCGCTTCATAATTTACATTCCGCGAGCGGAGTGTTATTTCCCTCACACTCATAGGAGCGTACCGTACATCACGTCGGATTGAAAGATGCACTTTTGGTACGAGCTGTTCGATCCTCGGCAGTGCATAGACATGAGTATTTTATTGAGAGATGCACTTTTGGTACGGGCCGTTCGATCCTCGGCAGTGCATAGCCATGAATATTTTATTGAGAGGTGCACTTTTGGTACGGGCCGTTCGATCCTCGGCAGTGCATAGCCATGAATATTTTATTGAGAGGTGCACTTTTGGTACGGGCCGTTCGATCCTCGGCAGTGCACAAAGATGATTACTATGATAGCTCAGGCCGGTTGTCCTTATTCCGTATGCACATGCTAAATTGTTAAATGTTTTTCATGGATTTTTAAAAGTGACAAGATATTGGGGAAAACAAAGAGGAAAGTGTTTATTAAAATATTTGGGGGGAAATGAGGAAGTTATAACTGTTTGTAATTTCTAGTATTTACTTGGATTTCAGTGCCTTATATACATTGCTGCTTTACTACCCCTACATGCCTACCGTGTTCATCATATGCTGTTAATTAATTTGCTGGCCCTTAGTGAGTGTCTAAATCGACCTCTCGTCACTACCTCTCTGAGGTTAGGCGGGCAGCTTACTGAGTACACGTTGTTTTTGTACTCATTCTACACTTGTTGTGTATTTTATTGCACAGGTACTTTCATAGCAATGTGGAGGATTCGGAGACTTAGGCGAGCTGCATCATCCGGAGGCGATCCGTAGCTGACAGAGTGTCCCTCGTACTGTATTTACATTCATTTTAAATTCCCTTGTCCAATTTGTATTTCGGACAGGCTTTGTGATGATTGTATAAATTCTTAGAAATTGCTCATGTACTTGTGACACCGGGTTTTGGGATGTGATGGGATATATTTTCTAAAGTGTAATATTTAAACTATTGTCTTACTTAACAGATTTTTTATTTAGTTACTATGTAATAAAGTGCAAGGAAATGTTTTTCATAAATGTTTAAACCGGAAATTATTTCGATTAATTAATGATTGGCTTGCTTGACAATGATGTCCGGCGCCATCACGATCTTATGCATTTTGGGTCGTGACATGTTTCATCTCATCCATCATGTCTCTGCATCTCATGGGCTGATACATAGCCAATTTGTCCGAAGGCGTCATAGTCCGAAGGCATCATCCTCATAGCTGGGAGACACCATGTCATGGCCTGAGGATCTCTTAATATTGCAAATCATTATTCAAAGGCATTATATTTCATAGGCATCATCCTCATGTCCCGAGAACTTCATTTCATCGCCTGCGAATCCCCTATCTCACAATTCATGGCCCGGGACATCATGGTCTAAGGACATCATCCTCACTGCCTAAAGACAATCTCCATGGTCTAGAGGGAATTTGCATCATGTTTAAATTTATGCGATAATATATATGCGCGCATCGTATTTTGAATTTGCAGGTGATCTAGGAAGTAACCGTTCTCCTAACTGGAAGAATCTTCGCTCTAGTTTCCATTCAACGTTCATACCCTTCAATTATTTCAAACAAATCCGAGCACCGTCCGTTACCCATGCCCATATGATAACCATTCAAATACCTGTAACCATTCTCAGATACATCCATTCCCAATCCCGATTTATCCTATCCAGATTATTTAGTCCGTTCTTACAACAACTTCATCGGTTTAGTCCACCGTTGGATCCAGAACTACACATGACCTGATTCCTGTAAAACCAGGGATATGTAGGCAGCTCAGAGAGAAGGGTGTGGCCTATATTTTTCAAAACACCCCTTTCGGTCAAAATCAGTCATCGTTTCTTTACCCGACAACTCTTTCATCCTTCGCGGGTTAAGAGGGGTAGCTAATGATACCCAAGTTTTCCCTCATATTTCTCAAATATATATATGTACTTTCAAAATAGTGCATATGCATCATTATTTGATTTACAAGTATATACAAGTATTTTTCATAAATTTTAAAGGCTTTAAATCAATTTATTTCTGCATTTTATTATATAAATATCTATTCATTACCTTACAAATTATTTTTATGATGATTTTATTATATAAACTTATCATTTACACCCATATTAGGTTTTAAATATTTTTAGTACATTTGTTATAATTACATTTGCATTTTTAAGGCTAAATTGCACATTTTGCAATAATAGCCCATATATACTTATAATTGCATTATTTATGCAAAAAAAAAACCTTTTGTATTTTTATAATGTTAAATAATTGTTTTTAATCATTTTCATGTACAAATAATATTTTTTGTTATTTATCAATTATTTTTATAAATTATTTATTTATTAGAATTGGGTATTTAAAATCTGGCTCTAATTCTACAATTAATTTCGGATATAAACTAGCCAATTACCTCAAGACCAATACCCTTACCCATTCAATTAAACCCGACCCAACCACGCTCAAATCCCAGCTGTTGATAAAAAATGATCAACGACTCATAAACATCCCCCCACTTTCCTTATATCCCCATCTCCCAAACCCTAACCCCATTTCCCCTAATCCGCCACCTCTCTACTCCCCTCCTCTAAAGAACCCTAGCCTGTTCCTAAATCCTGTTCCTAATGGGATTTTCTTCCTATTTACTTACCATTTCGACATATTTCCTTTATTTTGTTGATTCTTTTACTTGCCCTAAATTAGGGTTTCAAATCCTTTTTAATCGAACCAAATGTGGTTCGATTCTGTGTTCTCTTTTGAATAATTTTCCGTATATCTTCATTTTATGCATTATGGGATTCTTTGCCTTCATTTTTTGCCGATTTTGTGTATTTTTACCTAAAACTAGGGTTTAAAATTTTCTTACTTACTGATTTAAGTGATTGCCTTTTTAGTATTGAATTAATTATTTCTATGTTTATGTGTTTAGTTCTTACACTATTTAAATCCCTCCCCACTCCCCTTTAATTAAAGGCGGAAGCTCAAAAATTTCTTAAGAACACTACAAAACTAAGGCTTTTTGCTTTTCATTCTTGAATAAAAACTTGTTCTGTATTCTGATTTCTGGCCGACTGAAACCTAAGGCCAGAAATTACTAAGTTTCTACTTTGTTTGGTGATATTCACAATATCGTTGGATTTCCTTCTTCCTTGCTTCATCTTAACTGGTGAGTTATTAGACCTTTGCTGTTTCATTCTGATTTCTGTTAATGTGTTACTTCAATTAGGCTATGTTATGCTATAACATTTTGTAGTTTGAGACATGATTAAATCTACTTTGAGTATGTTAATTTGATTCTGCTTAACCCATATGTCACTATTATTAATCTCTTGAAGTTTAAGTTTGTTAATTGAACATGTTCTCATATCTCTTGATATAGAATAATTAACTATATATAGATGTATGAATTAATAGAATTACAAGTCTGTTTGTCGAATCTATTATAATGTGACATGTTTGATCTTGTTTTCATCATAGTTTGACACCTCTAATAACTTCCCTAATTAGTTTTTAGCCTGTCATGATCTATTGCTAATTGGTTTATTCCTATGACACTAATTTCTGCACTTAGCCTGATCCGGATCCTCTGTTATCACTATAAATTTGTCTCATGACTTGCCTTGTTAGCATGTGATTGAGTTTATTTCCTGAAACTTGACTAAGTCTGCCTAAGTTCAAGCATGTCTATTGTTTGTTTGTATATGTGATTGTGTCCTTCAGTGGATCCCCTAATCCCATTCTACTCCCCTGGTCCTTCTGAAGTCTTATTCCTAGCTGGCTGAAAGCCAAGGTTACCTAGGTTCCGTCCTTTGACCTCCCTAGTGTGAGCGCTGTTCAGGGTTCATGTGAGACCCTTGTGAACTCTGACACACTAGGACCTGATCCTTAGTCTTTCCCTGAATTATTTCTGATCAACCTTCCTAGTGTGAGCCCTGCCCTAGGTTCGTGAAGCCCTTGGAAACTCTGACACACTAGGGTCCTAGTTTCTGTATGTTCAGCCTAGATATATATGCTCATTGGGTGAATCACTCAACAACTAGTTATTTTTGTATCTCTGAACATGAATTTCGGAGCTGTTGTGAATTGAAGGCCTGACCTGTCCAGGTGTATTTGGGCCTGCTGTAGGCTCCCTATAGCTATATCTATTTTGTAATTTACTACATTCAATTCTGGTCTGTAATAATAATTTGTAATAACAATTCTGGGTTGTTAGTGAAATTGGGAAGGGGTTCTTATTTTACATTTGCAATAAAGTTGGGTAGAAATCCTTCCTATAGGTTCGATACTTTGTTGTTAAATGTTGTATGTTAGAATCATGCCTATAGGTACCTTATTATGGTAAATCAGCACATGCTAGCAACCATGCCCATAGATTCAATGCTTGGTTCAATGATGTTCTATTTTTTCTTGTTAGAGACCATGCCTATAGGAAATTGTATGATTCAATATATGTGCAAAATCCTGTTTTATACTGTTCTATTGACGATTTATAGAAATCATGTCTATAGGATCTAAAATTAGATTAATTGTAGAAAGCATGCCTATAGGTTTGAATCAATTTAATTATCATTTCCTCTCGTTTATTCATAAGTCTTTAAACCGTGTTGTTACCCTCACTAGAAAGCATGCCTATAGGATTAAAACAAGTAATTCTGGATATGTTTATGTGATTGCCACTATTTATTATCACATAAAACGCCTAGATATTATTCTAATAAGCTTAACCTCATTATTCTAAAAAATAATAGGCAAACTTATGTAGGTTTTTGCAATCGCACTAAGAAACTGACTTTGCACATGGCTGTCTGCTCCTTCGTTTAATATCACAAAGAGATCTTGTCTATAGGATTCTACTTTAATTAATTAAAATCTGTCAAAATGTTAACCAGTTTGGCGTGCATTTGATATTCACACTCACGGAGTACTCGATCTCACTGTCTTACACTCCCACTCATCTGTCACGACCCAAAATCCATAGGTCGTGATGGTGCTGGACACCACTGTCAGGCAAGCCAAATCCTTAATTAGTTGAAATACATTCATGTTTTAACATTTTCGAAACCGTTACCTTTCCTTGCATTTCATAATCAAATAAATAAATTTTTGTAAATTTAAAATACGACAACAAATAAAATTCTGTTATTTAAAAACAGTGATCTAAAGATTTCACTTAAGCAATTATCCCAATACATATCCCAGAACCCGGTGTCACTTACATGAGCAACTTCTAAGAATTTTACAAATACTACAAAGCTTGTCTGAAATACAATTGGACGAGGAATTTTAAAAATATTAATAAATACAGTATAAAGGAGACTTTGTCAGCTGCGGATCGCCTCCGGATGATGCAGCTCGCCTAAGTATCTGAATCCTCTACATTGGTATGAAAGTACCTGTGCAATAAAATGCAGAGCAAGTGTAGCATGAGTACAAAAAAAATGTGTACTCAGTAAGTCGCTCGCCTAACCTAAGAGAGGTAGTGACGAGAGGTCAATTTAGACACTTACTAAAGGTCCATTCAAATATTCAAGAGTGACACTAAGCATGGTTCATCATAGGCAATTTATAAACATGATTCAAACATCCTTCAATTTCGTTCACATTTAACACTTTTTATCTTCGTCATATTAACAATTAATCAACATGGTGATTTAGTCAAATAATAATAAATCAACGGAAGGGAAAACTTCTTCCAAAAGTCTTTTTAATAAATTTAAATATTTGTCATTATAAATCGACAATTTAACATTTCAGGCCAGTAATCAGGCCAATATCATAGCAACTACGCAGCAAATATCATACGTAGGCAATGCCGAGGGTCGAACGACGCAGACCAACAATAATAAACTGTGCACTGTCGAGGGGTCGACCGGCTCGAACCATAGATGCATCATTCTGCCCCGCTCGCGAATCGATCATGCGACGCAGTTACCATAATACGACTAACCTGCTCGCGGATCATACATGTGACTCAGGTGCTCAAATGAATACATACACAATTACAGGGTCTTCCTGCTCGCGAATCACTCAAGCGACTCAAGCACCCAAAGTTACACATATCCACATAATAAATCCATATTTTATCAAGAAAATAGTTTTCATCTGGAAAGTGGTTAAATCTTTATTAAAAGAAACATGAAATATAGGTTTTGAAATTGTTTTTTTTTAAACTCATTTGTCAAGTTTAGTGATACTCCATTATACAACCCAGTCCAGGTACACATATATTCACAGCGGAAACAATGCTCATCTTAGAAGGTTAACAATATGAACTCTAGCTTTTTTTTAAACATTCAATTACGTTCCGGTCATATCAGCAATTTAATATTACAGGTAGGGTTACATGTACACACATAAAACATGCTAGTGGGTCCTAGGCTACCCGGACATGGCATAATAGTAGCTACACACGGACTCCCGTCACCTCGTACGTACGTATCCCCCGAAGATAATAGCATATACTGATTTAATTCACCTAGGGGGAAGATTCCCCCTCAAAAATTTAGAAAGGAGACTTACCTCGCTCCGAAATTCCAACACCGGCTTCCAAGCCCTTCCGATGACTCCAACGGACGCATAATGCTCCGAAACTACCACATAAATGACATTGTAATGAAAATTCATCCTAATACTCACGACAAATTCAGATTATATACTTTCCCAACCCCGCTCTGAGAAATGACCAAAATGCCCTCGGGCCCACTTGCCCGGAATCTGAAATTTCTCGAAGATACATTCTACCCATAGACTTACTAACTAAAATATATAATTTACTCAAATATTCATGCTTAATTCGTGGCCAAAAATCCAAAATTTCACATTCTAGGTTTTTTTTTTTCAAAAACCCCAATTTTCCCACAATTACCCATATCAAATCATGCATCAATCTTCTATTCAACTTGGAAATGAGAAGGGATCACTTACCTCTTGATGCTTGGTGAAATCTCTCTTGAAAGGCTCTCCTAAAATCGCTTAAACCATGAAAAATGAAGACAATGAACCCCAAATTCTCGTTTTAAAACATTCTGCCCAGGTCGACTTCCGCACCTACGGTCCTTTCTCCGCACCTGCGATCTTGTAGGAGCAACCAAATCTCCCGCATCTGCGATTTTCCTCAAGTTCAGCCAAATCGCACATGCGGCTTCGCAGGTGCGAAAAATCCATCGCATCTGCGGTTCCCAGCCAAGCCTGCCCACTCTCGCACCCGCGGTGCCCAAGCCGCACTTGCGGCTAAATCCTCGCAGGTGCGGTTACACCAGAGGACAGCAACTTCAGCCGTTTTCCAACTTCATATTTTGATCCGTTAACCACCCGGAATCCAGTCGAGGCCCCCGGGACCCCGTCCAATCACACCAACCTACCCCAAAATTTTACACAGACTTGCTCGAGCCCTCGAATCACATCAAACAACGCTGAAATCATGAATCTTACTCAAATCTAATTCTTTAATAACTTGGAATTTCAAACTTCTACATCTGATACTGAAACCTATCAAATCACGTCTGATTGACCTCAAATTTTGCGCACAAATCATATTCAACATTATGGACCTGCTCCAACTTCCGGAATCACATTCCGACCTTGATATCAAAACTTCCACTTCCGGCCGGATTTCCCAAAAACCTTCAAATTCTTATCTTTAGCCAAATGAATCCAAAATGACCTACAGACATCCAAATTCAATTCCGATCACTCCCAATTCCAGAATCACCATACAGAGCTATTCCCAGACTCGGAATCCCAAACGGACATCAACCTCATTGATATTCAAGCCCAAATTCATGAAATCCTTCTAAAATGATAACTTCCACAATATACGCCGAAACGCTCCCAGGTTATCCAAAAACCGATCCGGACATACACCCAAGTCCGAAATCATCATACGAACCTGCTAGAACCTTCAAATCCTGATTCGGAGATCGTTACTCAAAATTCCAATCTTAGTTGATTTCTTCAACTTAAGGCTTCTAAAATGAGAATTTTCTTTCCAAATCGATTCTAAACTTCCTGGAATTCAATTGAGACCACGCTCACGGGTCATATACCTGAAACGGAGCTGCTCACGACTTCAACTGCTGAAAGCCGCGCTAGAGCTCAAAAATGACCAGTCGGGTCGTTACATTGTCCCCTACTTAAAGCGACGTTCGTCCTCGAACGTGCTAAGAACTGCTCTGGAGTTACTTGAAATCACTATTTAACATCTTAAGCACCTGCCCGTGCTACCACAACCCATTCGAGCACAATAGCTTGATCAAATCTAGAGATTTCTTCTTTATCCATATAATAAGCTCGGAATTCATTGAAGCACCTGAAATTGTTCTAGCCAGGCCTAGTTTCAATATATATAAGCACTACATCAACTAGCACATGATATACCATATCTAACTGCATACCCTTGCTGAATCAGCACCATGCACCGCATAACTCATCGTCTGACCACAATGACGATACCTGAACCTTATTAGCCAAGGTCCACGAATCTGATGCTCCTGATGCACCTCATAACAATTATACAGACATCCTGCCATAATGCTAGCAATACAACCACAACAGAGGGAGTGCACATAAATTCACACTCAACTGCAGAGTTAACAAATCTTTGAACACCTCATCTTGAATAGAATTGTCACTTTCATTATGAACCTGAATGATGGTATTTGTTCTTTAATATACACTTCACATAACCTTATCGTATTAATCCCTGGTCCGATAATATCGTCTCACCCAGTATGAACTGCTCAGACGGTAAATCACCCCAAACATGGCTAACAACATAACATGATACCGCATCGCCCAATAGGCCACAACTCGAACATTATAATAAGAAGCGGCTTAGGATGGAACTACCCAGCTCACGCATCTAATATGAATCCTTACCAGAAAATAGGAAATAAATCACAAGAAAATAAATACATATTAACCCTTCTCATCATCACACTGTTGCGACGTGCAACCTGATCCAAATAACATACCCGTGGCGACGTGCCACCCGATCCACACATAAAATTTACATAAGAAGATATATATACAGAGCTGATTTGCTCACTATTATGAATTACTGAATATCGATCACGAGCACGCTAAGTGCATAATACCATCCCAGGGAGACTTATAAAGCCATAGGCTACAAAACTCAAGCACAATTGGGGTGTGATTTATATATATATACTCTGGATCTCAAGAGCTGTCCTGCTCACATAATATCCCCGCTACACGGGACCTCAACACATAAGAAATTATCAAGCCATTTCATAACTCGTACGACACAATCACAATAACACATAAATTCGACGGGTACGGAAAAACAACCGATGTTCTAATAACTTCCCATGAAAAGCGCTCAACTGAAAGGAACATGCCTGGCTCACACGGAGCCCATAATCATATTTAAATCCATCCACAACATCGAGCCACCTCGCTCGCACCAAACTTAGCTATTAGCTTTTACCTGGGTCCACATTAACCCTACTTTTTCTCATAATACACGAGAAAAACCATCATCACTGGGACTAACACCCCATAATCCATAATCAACTGAACCGAACGCCCTCCAGGCAAAAATTCTCAATTGAGCAATATTGCACTTCTTCATACTCAGCCCAAATCTGAAATCCATTAAGTGACTACATGTCACACTTTATACAATGTTTTCGCGGTCATGCTTCCACGATCTTCCACACAAGGCAACAAGTCTGCCCATCCATAACACCGACCACACTAAGGCCGCAAAACACATCAAGAACCCATGACTAGGGTACAAAGCCTCTTTCACCAAATATCAATCTCAGATGACACTGAAGATAACACCAGCTTAAACTGAAATTTCAAATCACTTTCTTTGCTCTTCCGAGCTCATGATATCCTTATAATCATCGGATCTAAATCTCGATTCTTACTCCCAGTTACATACTGCTTCCCGCACTTAACATACCAACACGAGGTAGCGCAATAATTCCATCATAACTTTCGAACCACCAACAGGGTGACCACTTCATCATATAAAAACTTTTTATTTAACTCAATCCAAGAGTACCATCTCATCACACGAGTGAATTCCCATTATCACCCAATCATGCAAATCTTAAGTGGTAGTCTATACCACCATAACCCTTCCGGGGTCCGCCTATACCTGATAGGCCATAACACTCAAATGCTCCCACATAAAATCCATTACGGCGGCCGACAAGCCCCACACACACCGGCACAAACCACATGCATAACCAAATCACATCAAAGGAGCCGATCACTGCCGCAAATGTTCCATCTCAAGCATGGATAATTAATCTATCTTCTTTTAATAGTTATCAGTTGCCTCAGGAATAATAACAACTTCCTTCAACCCATAGAAAAATCAACCCTCACTCATCCTGAGTGACCATGATTCACGAGACTATGCTGCCCAAATCCTGCAACCCGTCTCATACCCTTATGATAATCTTTTCTTCAACCCAAAGTCTATTTCTCTCACTCCTTCAATATTCTCCTGCATGCTGAAACATATCATAGAACATTCCAACTGTCCTCATTTTTCTCAGAGATTACTCTGCAAAAGCTCGATTCTCGATCATACTGCTGCCTGAAATCCTTAATTGCCGCATTCTTAACTTTTGAACTCACTAAGACTGCTATTGAGAGTCACCCACTCTGACTTTCCCCGAATACAATTAACCCCAAGGCTCTCCTAGAACAGGAACACCTTTTTCAATGAAACATGTAACTGAGTCACTATCCTTACAACTTGCCCATGCCTTAAGCATAAATTCTGAATCTTCCAAAGCCTAACCCTGATCTGACAAGGCCAACTTGTGCACATATTCATCAAATACCACGCACAATTACCATTTTACTCCTTTTTCCTTAGCTGAAATAACTTGCCAACACGCCGAAAATCCTCAACCCTATGCGAAGACAATCCTACAACCCATCTGCAGATGGTGGTACTCCCCCACTTAACCCGAAACTATTCCTTGCACCACTCTAGACCCTGATGAGATCATTCCTCCTTTGATAACACGATCTTGCTCAGCCAATCCGTCCAAATCTTCCAAATTCTCTTTCTAGCACTCCCTAACTACTCGAATTATCTAGCATCATTCACACATTCTATCTCCTAACGACTAGCCACTAGGACCCCTCACAGAACCTGCCAACCCTGTCATTGCTAACCTATCCCCAGAAGATAACTCGCTTGTGGAGATCACCCGCGGACACCTCCCAGCGACGCTGAAATGCACGCTCTCTGCGACCTCAATACCCCATCATATGCCCTGCGTAATTTACCAACTTACTAGTCTATCTGCTCCTCATGGACATCCATTAAATGTGCAATAATATCTTCAAATTCCAAGTTGTGTTGCTGCTCCCCCACTTTGTGACTGCTCGACATCCGTTTCTTACACCTGGCCTCCTAGAAATGGAACCACCGCCTAGCCTCATTCCAGGATCATTCTTTGCCAACCACATTCTTCAGTACTTCTTCTCAATACTCTAACCCCACTCAACCGAAGAAACCATAACACCGACAAACTTAACACATTCCATTCGATCAATGACGACGACTACACGTCACAGGTGCATGTCCCATATCACTTGAAGAAATTGAGTTTTACTGCCTTATCAATCCCAACCGAACTCCTAACCCAAAATGCCACTCCTCTGTCAGCACAAAAGCACTGAAATCTCGAAATCACGCTCTGAGGAGACCTCCCTTCAAACCATTCATCTCTCCCAACATATGGGCAAACGTTCTATTATCATATCGACACCGCGCGAGAATCAATTGCAACCATCATCACTACCTGAGCACAACCTTAATGCTCCCAGAAACACAACTATTGAGCTGAAATAACATATTACCCTTTCACAGGGCCATAACAATAATCACGGCCATTTATACATGGAAGCATCTCGAATTATATTCGCAGCACCATTTCCATTCCTCTAATCCCTGATCCATAGCAAGCGCTTCACGACACGTAAGATTGAGTAGGAATGAACATAGCCATAAGCCTCAAAGGAATCAACTCGCACGATGAAGAATCAAGAAGGGAAGTACTCCTAACAACTTTTTAGCCTCTCGAAGATAAGTACAGACGTCTCCGTACCGATCCGCAAGACTCTACTAGACTTGCTCATGACTCAGGAGACCTATGGGAACCTAGCGCTCTGATACCATGTTGTCACGACCCAAAATCCATAGGTCGTGATGGTGCCGGACACCGCTGGCAGGCAAGCCAAATCCTTAATTAGTTGAAATACATTCATGTTTTAACATTTTCGAAACCGTTACCTTTCCTTGCATTTCATAATCAAATAAATAAATTTTCGTAAATTTAAAATACGACAGCAAATAAAATTCTGTTATTTAAAAACAGTGATCTAAAGATTTCACTTAAGCAATTATCCCAATACATATCCAGAAACTGGTGTCACAAGTACATGAGCAACTTCTAAGAATTTCACAAATACTACAAAGTCTTGTCTGAAATACAATTGGACGAGGAATTTTAAAAATATGAATAAATACAGTCTGAAGGAGACTCTGTCAGCTGCGGATTGTCTCCGGATGATGCAGCTCGCCTTAGTCTTCGAATCCTCCACATTGCTATGAAAGTACCTGTGCAATAAAATGCACAACAAGTGTAGCATGAGTACAAAAAACAACGGGTACTCAGTAAGTCGCCCGCCTAACCTAAGAGAGGTAGTGACGAGAGGTCAATTTAGACACTTACTAAAGGTCCATTCAAATATTCAAGAGTGACACTAAGCATGGTTCATCATAGGCAATTTATAAACAGGATTCAAATATCCTTCAATTTCGTTCACATTTAACACTTTTTACCTTCGTCATATTAACAATTAATCAACATGGTGATTTAGTCAAATAATAATAAATCAACGGAAGAGACAACTTCTTCCAAAAGTCTTTTTAATAACTTTAAATCTTTGTCATTTAAAATCAACAATTTAACATTTCAGGCCAGTAATCAGGCCAATATCATAGCAACTACGCAGAAAATATCATATGCAGGCAATGCCGAGGGTCGAACGGTGCAGACCAACAATAATAAACTGTGCACTGCCGAGGGGTGGACCGGCTCGAACCATAGATGCATCTATCTGCCCCGCTCGAGAATCGATCATGCGACGCGGTTAACATAATACCGCTAGCCTGCTCGCGAATCATACTAGCGACTCATGTGCTCATATGAATACATACACAATTACAGGGTCTTCCTGCTCGCGAATCACTCAAGCGACTCAGGCACCTACATTAACACATATCCACATAATAAATTCGTATTTTATCAAGAAAACAGTTTTCCTCAGGAAAGTGGTAAAATCATTATTAAAAGAAACATGAAATATAGGCTTTGAAATCTTTGTTTTTGAAACTCATTTGTCAAGTTTAGTGATACTCCATTATACACCCCAGTCCAGGTACACATATATTCACAGCGGAAACAATTCTCTTTTAATAAGGTTAACAATATGAACTCTAGCTTTCTTGTAAAAATTTAATTACGTTCCGGTCATATCAGCAGTTTAATATTACAGACATGGTTACATGCACACACATAAAGCATGCTAGTGGGTCGTAGGCTACCCGAACATGGCATAATAGTAGCTACGCACGGACTCCCGTCACCTCGTGTGTACGTAGCCCCCGAAGACTTACCTCGCTCCGAAATTCCAATACCGGCTTCCAAGCCCTTCCGATGACTCCAACGGACGCATAACGCTCCGTAATTACCACATAAATGGAAAATTAATGAAAATTCATCCTAATACTCACAACAAGTTCAGATTATATACTTTCCCAACCCTGCTCGGAGAAATGACCAATATACCCTCGGGCCCACCTGCCCGGAATCCAAAATTTCTTGAAGATACAGTCTACCTATAGCCTTACTAACTCAAATATATATTTACTCAATATTCATGCTTAATTCGTGGCCAAAAATCCAAATTTTCACTTTCTAGGTTTTTCTTCAAAAACCCCAATTTTCCCATAATTTCCCATATCAAATCATGCATCAATTTTCTATTCAACTTTGATATGAGAAGGAATCACTTACCTATTAATGCTTGGTGAAATCTCCCTTGAAAGGCTCTCCCAAAATCGCCTAAACCATGAAAAATGAAGACAATGAACCCCAAATTCTAATTTTAAAACATTATGCGCAGGTCGATTTCCGCATCCGCGGTCCTTTCTCCGCACCTGCGATCTCGCAGGTGCGACTAAATCTCCCGCACCTGCGGTTTTCCTCAACTTCAGCCAAATCTCACCGGTGCCCTACTATCCGCACCTGCGTAAAATCCATTGCACATGCGGTTCCCAGCCAAGCCTGCCCAGTCTCGCACCTACGGTGCCAAGCCGCACCTGCGGCCAAATCCTCGCGGCTACGGTTACACTTGATGACAGCAGCTTCAGCCCTTTTCCTACTTCCACTTTTGATCCGTTAACCACCCGGAATCCACCCGAGGCCCTTGGGATCCCGTCCAATCACACCAACCTGCCCCAAAATATGACACGGACTTGCTCAAGCCCTCGAATCACATGAAATAATGCCGAAATCACGAATCCCACTCAAATCCAATTCTTTAAGAACTTAGAATTTCAAACTTCTACATCTGATGGCGAAACCTATCAAATCACGTCCGATTGGCCTCAAATTTTGCGCACAAGTCATATTCAAATCCTGTTTCGGAGATCGTTTACTCAAAATTCCAATCATAGAGTATTTCTTCATCTTAAGGCTTCTGAAATGAGAATCTTCTTTCCAAATCAATTCTAAACTTCCTGGAATTCAATTCCGACCTCGCTCACAGGTCATAATACCTGAAACGGAGCTGCTCACGACTTCAACCCGATGAACGCCGCGCTAGAGCTCAAAAATGACTGGTCGAGTCGTTACATCATCAATCTCAATCGCTCAGCACTTTACGGTACCTGCGCTCACTGCCGGTATGTCAAACTCTGGGCGGGCGGATCCTACTCAAGCACTAATATAAAGCCAATATGTCCTGATGTGACGTGCAGCCCGATCCACAACCTCACTCACAACACAGCTCTCAAGCCCCAACTCATTCATCAATATCTCTAGTCTCCCGGGCTCAAATATCTCATACCAATAAGCCCAAACAATGATACATGATGTAACAATAGATAACAACAAAGACTGAGATATGATACGCAAATGATTTATGTGACTGAGTACATAATTGCAATTTAAGCAAATAATTCAACAGTAAAAATGACCTCAGTGGGTTCCAACAGAATAAACATATAGCCTAAACATGATTTCTAACATGGATTTAAGCTCAATTACTTTAACATCTAGGGATTGCATGAATAGCAATAAGGTTTGATAACTACATGTTACCACAAAATCAACCCAGTCATAATTACCTCAGTGCACGCCCACACGCCCGTCACCTAGCATGTGTGTCACCTCAATACCAACCACATAACATGTATTTTACGGATTCATACCCTCAGAACTAAGTTTAGAAGTGTTACATACCTCAAACCGCACAAATCCCTACTCCATCAAGCCCTTGCCTCGCGAATCAGCCTTCGAACGACTCGAATATAGCCACAAACAACTTAATACAATCAATACAAGCTATAGGAATCGATTCCATACAATAAATCTAAGTTCTTTAACCAAAGTCAAAAAGTCGGTTGACGACTAATTTTGCCCATCCCTTTTAAAATTGATTTACTTGCATTTAATAACATTCAATGAATGTTTTGAAAGTATTTTCTATCAATAAATACCAATTTTTATAAAGTAATTAAGTATAGTTTTTAAATTAATCATCGAACATTAGTATTGGGTAATTACAAATGTACTTACTATTTTAATATTATTAAAACAATTTTTAAAATGCCATAGAGGTTTTATAATTAATTATTCCTTAAGATTTGGATTAATTAGATTACGATGTTAATAATTCAAAACTAATGTTGTAATTTAGAAAATAAAGTATTTTAAATAATTACAATAATTAATATTATGTTTGATATTTTTAATTTTACTACATTTTATTGGAAATTAATTATGTTTATTTAAATTAATTTCAAAAGGGTTAAAGACTAAAAAGGTTACATGTGCAATTGAACATCAAAACCAGCTCCATACAGAAGCCCAATCCCATCTGACCCATTCCAAGTCCACCCACCACTTTCCACTTTGGAAATCCGCCTCAATCCATGAGAACCAATCATAGCACACCATGTCACCTGTGTCTATCACTCACAAAATAAACATAATCAATCTACGCCGTCCATCCTACGGATTAACGACCCTCATTTTATTTTTGTTATTCCTTTAATTTTAAACATCCTATCCGATTTTACCTCAGCTGTTGAAAATAGAAGATCTGACGGCTCTCGTATTTTCACTTTAAAATCTTTTAAAACCTTTAAGTGCCCATATTATCAGGGCTGATGATCATCTGATCCAACGGCCCAGATCTCATCTCTCACTCTTATCTTAGAGACGGCCAAACCCCACTCGCTAACCCTAAGTCATTTCCCTCTGCCTAACCGCCCCTCTATCCTCTTTCTCTCACTTCTCTCAACTCTCCATGATCAAATCAGTCACAGACCTTGCACAAATTTGTGCAAGGTCACAAATAAAATAGAGAATCATCTTCTTTTCCTCCCCTATCCACAATTCTTGCCGATTCTTCCCATTTTATCATCCAAAATTCAAACACCCAAATCTAAACCCGTAGATACAATGATACAATATCAAGTCTTTAGATTTCTCTCAATGTTCTTTTAAATCCATGGCATGCATGTCATTTCTTCATCATCACCACCGTTGATGCGTGGCTAGAATTCATGATTTTAAGCATTATATACCTTGCATTTTATGTGCTTTAATGATAAAAATACACGTCATGTGTGCCTAATGGAGTTTATTTAATGTGCAGACGAGTTGAAAATGGAAGCCGAGCGAAATGAGAGCATAAACGTCGGATAATACGTGCAAGAGTCGAAAAGGAGCGATCCGGGACAAGCCTGGGGACAGCCAGGTGTTAGACCCCAAACGCCAGGGGGTGCCTGGCGTTAGCCAGATGTTATACCCAAAACGCCAGGGGTTGCCTGGCGTTAGCCAGGCGTTATACCCAGAACGCCAGAGGGTGCCTGGCGTTAGCCAGGCGTTAGACCCCTAACGCCA
>MDKI01271749.1:0-104044 GCA_005239505.1 Nicotiana paniculata | reverse complement strand
GATTTTTATTACAATTGTTTATACATTAGTATAGCTAATCTTTGCTTTTAATCTTTAGTATTAATAATTTAACAAACATCAGGTGATAGCTGAGTACTAATTTAAACAGCCTGCTTGATACGTCAATTCCCTGTGGGATCGACTCTGGGCATAATACCCCAGGATTATATTTGCAACGCCCGCTTAGTCTTCTACAAGACATAGTTGAGCGTGATCAATACGCCCATGCCTGGAAGTTCCTCCGAGTGATTATGACATTGTCACGACCCAAAACCAATCTCCATGATGACGCCTATCATAGTACTAGGCATGCCGACTACTCAGACGTTTCCAACACTTTAAGATTTGAAAGATACGAAAATAGTTTAATTTAAGGAAAATCTTTTAAAACAAGATAGGGAGTCATCTCAATACATAATCTCTCCCAAAACTGGGGTGTCACCTAGTACATGAGCATCTACATAAAAATATAATCTGGTAACACTGTCTAGAGATCAAAACAGAAACATAAATGAAAGATAAGGGAGGAGAGTCAAGGTCTGCGAATGCCAAGCAACTACCTCGATGATCTCCAAAGGTCTGGACTCCTCAACTCAGCAAGTGCCGTGACCGGAAACACCTGGATCTGTATACGAGGTGTAGGGTGTAGCGTGTGTACAACCAACTAAATAAGTATCAAATCTAACCTTTGGACTAAAAGTAGTGACGGAATTGACAGGTACAATTTAGAATAGAAATAACAGTACAGAAATGTAGGCATTCTTGCAAGTTCAACAGTTAAACTCAGTGAAAGTAAGATAGATAAAGTATGAACGATATGAGGAATATGACCTCTCTATATCTACATGCCATTGTACATTTTGTATGTAATGCACCACACTAGAAGCCCCGTGTGCTCACACTCTCGGAATACTCAATCACTTAGTACGGTATATGGCCAATTCAACCCAGGGAAGATCCATATAAAACATATATATATATATTTATATTAACTGACGTTCTGTCACTCAGTACTGTACAGGGCCAATCCAGCCCAGGGGAAAGTCCATCCCTGAATATAAATGATTCAGGCAAGATCTATGCCTAGGGAAGATCCATTCCTCAATTAATTACTAAGGGATATTTTAGCAATTCAATTCTCAACTTTGGGCTTTACACATATAATATAGTATGATATATATTTTAAGAATATTTCATTATCTGAACGATTAATTCGGCGGCAATAAAGAAAGCATACACACACACACACCCACCCACACCCACACCCACACACACACACCCTCCGTTTCAATTTAGATGAGGTAGTTTGACTGCGCACAGAGTTTAAAAAAAAGAAGACTTTTGAAACTTGTGGTCTTAAAATCTTAAGGGGTAAAAGCTTTGAGGGGTTATGACATTATTCTGGTTACAAAAGCTTCTCATTAAGGTTAAAATGGTAAAATGAAGAGTTTAAAGTTGATTTATTTCTAAATATACAAATGTGTCATTATTTTGGAACATACTAAAAAAGAAAGTATCTCATCTAATTTGAAACGGAGAGAGTATAAGTTATATTTATCTGTAAGACTATAACATTTCTGCTTTCATTATTCTCCATTTTATATTATGTACTGATTCGACACTTTAATGCTTTCCAATTTTGCATCGTTTTCAGTCAATGTATCTACATGGAGAAATTCCATCCAAAAGTAGCCATTTCGTTGGTTTCCCCATCTCCTCCTTACTAGTTAAGAAATTGTCAGATAACCATTTGTTTCTTCAAACCCCTTCAGAATTGGCGGATGTATAGATTACGAGTTCAAGTGGTAATTGTGCGCAGGTACATTCCATATGGCTGTGCTAGGGACGAGTAAGTTCCAAATGACCATGCTAGGTAGAGATAAATTTCAAGTGATAGCGCTAGGCATAAGTAGGTTTTAAGTGGCCGTGTTATGCGCGAATAGGTTTGCAAGTGGCCGTGATAGGCATTGTTAGGTTCAAAATGGTCATGCTAGTAACGGTTAGGTCCTAAGTGTCTGTATTAGGCGTGATTAGGTTCCAAGTCAAAGTGCTAAGTGTAGATATATTCAACTGACACTTGATGATGGTTAACGTTTTACCAAAAAAGTACAAGGCCTTTTGTTAAACCAATTAAGTGAGAAGATAGAGGGTAAATCCTAGCTACAGATAATTAACTCTAGATCAGTAGATGCCAAGTAAGAAAATCTGGGTAAGATTAAGCTTACCAATTAATTACGGCTATGAGAAGGATCTAATTTATAGGATGTGCTAACATTCTTGATAACATCACTCCACGAAATAAAGAGGAAAGAAGGGATTCACCAATCATGGCCAAGAGATATGTCTTCATTTATTCTATACCGATGATTACAAAGATGAACAGCAGGGTTCTAAACCTTCTCTTCTTTACAAGATAGACTCTCTCGTTCCTTTCTACTGTGAGTAAAGAAGTGTGTGGTTTTCAGAGTAGCACCCCCCTTTCTTCATTATCTCACCTAGTATATATACTAGCTATTCTTGTTTACCCTACGTTCCTTATCCAGGATACAACCAACTATACTTTAGGTCGACCCTCTTTAGCGCCATGACGTGTGCTTCGCCATACAGGCTTTCTGAGGGTCCGAACTCGGTCATGGCCGAAATGCTCGTTACTATAGTGCCATATGAATACAACCAAGGCTTAATCGACCCTTCGCCGTTCCTCTTTATCCAGGATCCTGCTTTTTTGATCCATACAGTTAGTCCCTCCACCTATTAGGATCGTCTTTGGGCGAGCTCGATTGCAGACCTCGTCAATTCAAAAACACTAAGAAATCTGAGCATTTTGTGTGATGGGCGAGCACCTCATAGCGAGGTGATGATGTGACATTTTGATAGTTGCATCATACCATTGCATCAGTTCAAAATGACATTAAATTTGTCATGTATCATTATGGCACACGTTCTCTGTGCATTGCTGATAAGTAGGGATTTTAGCCTATTATTTGCTCTCTTTTACTTATGTTTTGGGCCAAAAATGCGTCAAGATATTCCCGAAAACTAAGTTAATATGCTTGCTTGCAGGGATTGTTCAAAATGAGCCAAAGGATCCATAATCAACTCATAAAGGAGTCAAAACTTGAACAAAAACCAAGATTGTGCCAAAAGATGAGAAACGCGGACCGCACCAAGATTTTGCGGCTTAAACGCGGTCACAAACACTATTTCGAGGTCCGCAAAATTGAGAATTAGAGAGATGGTTTTTTAGGCAATAACAAGAGCGTGTACCGTGACAGGAAGATGCAGCCATGAAAGTACCGGCGACCGCGATTGGAATTCCGCGGACTGTAGTTGCTAAGGTTCAGAGAGTTCATAATTCAAACAAAAATGAGAAGGGTGTCCGAATCAAAATTACGTGGCCACAGAAGTCCCTCACGTGGCCGCAGTGGAAATTATGCGGTCCGAGAAACAATGTTCAACCCAGTCCCAGAAGTGAAGAAACGCGGACCGCGATCAGTATTACGCGGCCGCAAAAGAAAGAGTGCGGCCGCGGTAAGAATTACGCGGCGGCAAAACCTCCGCATGGGTATTTTGTCCAAAAATTTTAGCTTAGTATAAATAGATCTTTTTGTCATTTTTAGGTTTTGTTATGTTTGTGCTGAGCACGTGAGATGGCTAGGTTTTCCTATTTGGGCAATTTTGTACAAGATTTACCTTATAACATTAGATTTTAATCTTTTAATTTAGTATTATGGATTTTATCTTCTCTTTATCTTTGATTTCTGCTATTATTATGAGTAACTAGACCCATAGCTAGGGTTGTAACCCAACCCTAGTACGGTTATTTAATGGGTCTTGAATTTTAGGGCTTGATTGTTTATAGGTTAGTGATATTTAGCCTAGTTCATGATAGAATTGTAGAATTAGTGGTTACAAACACTGATTCATGCCTTTTATGACTTAGGCTCTTGTTGAGAAAGAGGGACTAAGTCTAGGAAAACTAGGCTAATAAGGAATTGGGGTGAACTCAAGAAATTGATAGCCCCAATTAAAGGGTTAAACCTAGAGATAGTAATACCCGACTTGAGCTAATATCACTTGTATTGCATGAACACCCATTTAGTCTTGAGAAAGCCAAATTGGGCAAAATCACTCAAGCTACCGAGAGGTATAGAGTGAGTACTTGGGTGTGATAGCTATATTACGACCCCAATCAAATCAAACTCGCCCTACATTCTTGATACCCATCAGATATACAGAAGTCACTATCCTAGTCCTTTTTAAACACTTGAAAACTATCATAAAAAGTATTGTACTTAGATTTAATCTTAGCATAAATAGAAGTAGAAGTAGAATCAACACCAACATGGTGGAAGTGTAATTAGTAACAAAACATGCATTTAGATTTAGATAAATACCTAATTCAAAATCAATTAACTCCATGTGAAAATCGATCCTCACCTTGTTGGGTAAAACTGCATCGACCATCCTCGCTACTCAATAGTGGGTTAAGTTTGGAACCGATCAATTTTTGGTTCCTTTACCGGGGAGTTATACGGTCTTAGTTATCTATCTAACTATTTGTGTGTTTTTTTTTCTTTCCTTCCATTTTTCTATGTTTTGTGTGTCAATTGCTTTAGGTACCAAATGGCCCTTAACGAAGCTCTCGGACATATTCCTCTGAGGGAGGAGGTAGATGAAAATGATGTGGATGAGGTTAATCTAGAACTTCAAGTACAAATAAGATACCGTCCACCTCATGACAATGTGCCAAACCCTCCCCCACCTCCTCCAAGGGAAGCACACCTGGTGCTACCTAATGAAGGCTACGCAAGTGCAATTGTCCCGTCCCGGATTCGGGCGGGCAATTTTCAAATAACCAATGTAATGCTTACTCTATTGGAGGAAAGGGCTTTCTTCACCGAAGCTCCCCATCAGAACACATATATGAATCTCAAAGGTTTTGTAGACAAATGCTGGGTGAGCAAGCAGACGGATGTATCTGAGGACCCTTTGAGATTGAGGCTTTTCCCATTTTCACTTAGAGAGAAGGGTTTGGATATGTTTGAGAGGCTACCCAACCATTTCATCACCACTTGGGATGAGTTGGCTGAGAAGCTAATAGCAAAGTTTTTCTCTTAGAGACATACAGAAACATTGAGGGATGAGATATTAGCCTTTAAACGAGAGCCAAATGAATCCTTACATGAAATCTGGGAACTGTACAGGACAATGGTAAAAGAATGCCCCAACAATGATATGACTGAAGCAATGATCCAGCAAATAGTTTATAGGGGTATCAACACAACGAACCAGTGTGTGGTGAATCAGCTCGTAGGGGGTAACTTCATGAACACTCCATATTCAGAAGCATGTGAAATACTAGATGAGATGGCAGACACCTCCTCAGCTTAGAAATGTCGGATGTTATCCACCTTCACAAGGAACTTCATGATCTCGGACAAGCCATAGCAGAGTTGACAACTACTATGAATCAGTTAGCAAAGACTCAGCTTCAGTAGGTTCAAGGGCCAGAGCAAGTAAATGCCATGGAAGGAGTGAATGTAATGGTCAACAAGAGAAGACAACATGGTCAACAAGTGCAAAACAATCAAGATCAATCTGAGAAAAGTTCTACAATCAAGACGATTCTTATGATGATCAAAGTGAGGAATTTTTATATGCCAATAATTACCAAGGTCAACGGAGCAATGCTCCAAATCAACAATGGAGATCACAAGGAAACAATAAAAATTGGGGCAACCAAAGCCAAGGGAATTGGAATAGTGGCAACAACAACTATCCGAACAATTGGGGGGAACAACAATCAAAACTGGGGGATCAAGGAAATAAACAAGGCAATTGGGGTGGAAAAAATAATAGCAATTGGGGAGGCAATGGAAACCAAAGCGGTTGGAACAACAATAACCAAGGAAATCGGGGGTCGGGCTATCAAAGGCCCCCGACCGATTTGTCAACAACCCAACAACCCGCCTCCATATCCGTCTCAAGGGAAAAGTTCTTCAAACAATGAGATGGGGCGGATAGAAAGTATGTTCAAGAAAATGATGGAAAGAAATGCCGACTCAGATGCCCAAATAGCCTCCAAAACACTTCTATCCGCAACTTGGAAGTACAAATGGATCAAATTTCTCAAGCATTGAATACTCACCCTAAGGGGGTACTACCTAGTGATACGGTAGTAAACTCGAAGGGTGGAAATAATACGTGCCATGCTATGGCGGTGACCACAAGAAGCGGTAGAGGTGGTGTTTCTAGTACCTCTATTCCAAAGAAAATTGTGAGTGGTGATGTGTTGTTGCAAGATGATGACGAGCCAAGCAATGATGAGCAAGTGAATAATGAGAATGTGAATGAAGAGGTTGGTATAGACATTGATGACACTGTGTTGTTGCAAGATGATGACGAGCCAAGAAATGATGAGCAAGTGAATAATGAGAATGTGAATGACGAGGTGAGGATAGACATTGATGACACTGTGGAGGAGACTCAAAATAATGTGAACCCGTCTAGGGAACATGTGATAGACATATCGAAAATGGTAGTGCCTAAAGACAAGGCTCCCTTGCCAAGGCCTCCTCCACCATATCCTCAAAGGCTCGCAAAGCAAAACAATGAAAACCAATTCAAGAAATTCATTGATATGATGAAAAGTTTATCCATCAATATGCCTTTGGTTGAAGATCTAGAACAAATGCCAGGATATGCCAAGTTTATGAAGGACTTGGTAACAAATAAAATGTCAATGAACTGTGAGACGATCAAAATGACACATCAATTTAGTGCCATTGTGCATTCCATGGCTCCAAAGCTAGAAGATCCCGGTACCTTTACAATTCCATGCACTATTGGTAGTGCCGATTTTGCCAAAGCCTTATGTGATTTGGGAGAAAGTATTAATTTGATGACATATTCTGTGTTCAAGACATTGGGGATTGGGCAACCAAGACCTACTTCCATGAGGTTGCAAATGGCGGACCGTACACTAAAGAGTCCATTGGGGATACTTGATGATGTGCTAGTTCGGGTCGATAAGTTCATTCCTCTAACAAACTTTGTGATTCTCGACTGTGAAGTTGACTTTGAGGTGCCAATCATATTGGGGTGACCTTTTCTAGAAACATGGAAGGCATTGGTTGATGTGGAAGCTGGGAAGCTCACTTTCCGGGTGGGCGATGAAAAAGTTGTGCTCCACGTGTGCAAGTCAATGAGGCATCCTAATAGGAACGAAGTATGCTATTTTGTGGATCTTGTGACTGAGGTAATTGTTGATGACACAAGTGCTATGATCAATGTGGAAGACCCTTTGGAATCTGTGTTGTTGAATCATGATCAGGATGAGAAGGAAGGCTTGGTAGAATGTGCAAATGCTTTGCAAGGAATGGAATCCTACACATATGGGCCCCGTAAAATTTCCTTGGACCTTGAGAAATGGAAGACTCCACCAACAAAGCCCTCAATCGAGGATCCACTAACATTGGAGTTGAAGCCCTTGCCTTCACATCTCAGGTATGAGTTCTTAGGACCTTGTTCCACATTACCTGTTATTCTTTCTTCGTGCTTAACTAACGTGCATGTAGATTCCACCCTTGAGGTGCTTCAAAGAAGGAAGAAGGAAATAGGATGGACTTTGGCTGACATTCGGGGTATAAGCCCCGCCTTTTGCATGCACAAAATCATATTGGAGAAAGATGCCAAACCCTCCGTGGAACATCAAAGGAGGTTGAATGAGGCCATGCAAGAGGTCGTTCAGAAAGAAATTATCAAGTGGCTAGATGCAGGGGTTGTGTACCCCATTTCAGATAGTTCATGGACTTTGCCAGTACAATATGTCCCGAAGAAGGTGGCATAACTATGATCAGGAATGATAGAAATGAATTGATCCCCACCAAAACTGTCACCGGTTGGAGGATATGCATGAATTATAGAAAGCTGAACAAAGTGGCCCGAAAAGATCATTTCCCATTGCCATTTCTTGACCAAATGTTGGATAGACTTGTCGGGCGTGCTTACTAGTGCTATTGGATGGGTATTCCAGATATAATCAGATTCTCATTGCACCTGAAGACCAGGAGAAAACCACCTTCACTTGTTTGTATGTCACATTTGCGTTCTCAAAGATGCCGTTTGGTTTGTGTAATGCACCGACTACCTTTTAACGGTGTATGATGGCGATATTTACGGATATGGTGGAGGACTTAATCGAGGTGCTCATGGATGATTTTAGTGTTTTGGGGGATTCCTTTGAAGAATGTTGGTATAATATTGACAAAGTGTTGGCCCGATGTGAAGAGACCAACTTAGTGCTTAATTGGGAGAAGTGCCACTTTATGGTCGAGGAGGGCATTGTCCTCGGCCATAAGATCTCCAAGAACGGTATTGAAGTGGAAAAAGCAAAAATTGAAGTGATATCAAAACTCCCTCCTCCTACTTCCTTCAAGAGAGTGAGGAGATTTCTTGGTCACGCGGGGTTCTACTGAAGGTTCATCTAGGATTTCTCAAAAGTGGTGAACCCCTTGTGCAAGTTGTTGGAAAAAGATGCTAGGTTTGTGTTCAGTGATGATTGCATAAAATCTTTTGATATTCTCAATTATAGGTTGACTACCACTCCCATCATTACGCACCCAATTGGAGCTTACCATTTGAGCTCATGTGTGATGCTAGCGACGTTGCGGTAGGAGCGATTTTGGGGCAAAGAATCAACAAGATATTTCTTCTGGATTACTATGCAAGCAATACAATGAACGACGCCCAAGTCAACTATATGGTGACCGAGAAAGAGTTATTAGCCATTGTCTCCGCCATGGAAAAGTTTTGGTTGTACCTCATGGGTACTAAAGTGATTGTGCACACCGATCACGCGGCATTTCATTACTTAATGACCAAAAAGGACTCTAAGGATAGGTTGATGAGATGGGTTCTTCTTATACAAGAGTTTTACCTTGAAATCATAGACCGAAAAGGGAGTGAGAATCAAGTGGCAGACCACTTTTCCCGCTTGGAAGAGGAGAGGAGGGCCTATGATGGCCTCGAGATTAATGATTTATTTATGGATGAACAACTCTTCTCCGTGTCTTTGAATGGGATGCCTTGGTTCGCCAATGTGGCTAGCTTCCTTGTGACCGACATTGTCCCAAGTGAGCTCTCGTCTAAAGTAGGAAGGTCAAACGAGACTGCTTGGATTATTATTGGGACAAGCTATATCTTTTCAAAATTTGCAGTGATGGTGTCATCCAGAGATGTGTTCCGGAAGAAGAGAAATTGAGTATTCTTGAAGCTTTCCATTCCTCGCCCTATGGTGGTCATCATGGTGGGGCGAGAACTGATACAAAGGTCCTAAGTTATGGATTCTATTGGCCTACCTTGTACAAAGATGCTAGTGAGCTTGTTAGGCGTTGTGTTGAGTGCCAAAGAGCTGGTGGAATTTCCAAGAAGAATGAAATTCCCCTCACCACCATTCTTGAGATTGATATTTTCGATGTGTGGTGCATCGACTTTATGGGGCCATTTGTGAGTTCAAGTGGGAACACTTATATTCTTGTTGTTGTGGATTATGTTTCCAAATGGGTTGAAGATGTGGTTTTTCCCAACAATGAGGCACGGAGTGTGGTGGTTTTCTTAAGGAAAAATATCTTCACAAGGTTCGGCACCCCAAGGGCTATCATTAGTGATGGGGGTTCTCATTTTTTGCAACAAATCCTTCAACACTTTACTTTCCAAGTATGGTGTCAATCATAAGGTGTCAACCCCTTATCACCCCCAGGCAAGTGGACAGGTTGAGGTCTCCAATAGGGAGATCAAGAGCATATTATCCAAGACTGTCAATGCAAACCGGACTGATTGGTCAAGGAAACTTGATGATGCTTTATGGGCCTATCGTACAGATTACAAGACTCCAATTGGTATGTCTCCGTACCGGTTGGTATTTAGGAAAGCATGTCATCTTCCGGTTGAATTAGAGCATAAGTCCATGTGGGCGCTGAAGAAATTGAACCTTGAATGGGATATAGCTACCAATCTTCGGGTAGAGCAACTAAATGAACTTGATGAGTTCTGGTTCCATGTTTATTCCAGCTCGTCCTTGTATAAGGAGAAGATAAAGTACTTACATGACAAATATATCTAGAACAAAGAATTCAATGAGGGTGACTTGGTTCTTTTATTCAACTCTCGGTTACGCATGTTTCCGGGAAAGCTCAAGTCAAAGTGGAGTGGCCCTTTTGAAGTGGTACATGTGACTCTTTTCAGTGCTCTAGATTTGAAAAACAAGAATGGTGAGATCTTCATAGTCAATGGGCACCTAGTGAAGCACTACCTTGGAAAGATTTATGATAGTCACGTTGTGGCCTTAATCCATTTGAAGTGATGATGGTAACACGCGTCGTGCCGCGACGTTAAATCAGGCGCTTCTTGGGAGGCAACATATGTATTTTTCTTTCTTTTGATTTTCTTCTTAGATTAGGAATTATTTTGGACTAACTGATTGTGGAGTGTATGTAGGAATTGGTTGTGCAGTGCAGGATATTGACAAGGAAGAAATTTGGCTAAGTGACAAAATTTGAAATGAGCAAATATGCTAACTCTCTGAAGTTGGATTGTCGAAAATCCTTCAGAGTTCGCGGCCGCGTTCAAATTTTCGTGAGCCGTGGTAATTCCGCGGCCAATATTCCACGAACCGCGCCCATGTGCTAGAAGCAGATCTACATAAGGTAACAAAGCGCAGACCGCAACAAAATTTCTCGGCCGCGCACAAGTAAGGCAGTGGGTTTCTACTGTTTCTAAGTATAAATAGGGGTTCCTGAATCATTTTACACTTTATGAACCCCAACTTTTACCTGCACCTAAAAGAATTGTTCTTCTCTCCTTACTCTCAATTTCATCTCATTCACATCAAGTGTAGATTTCCTACAAATTTTACAACTTCTATGTACAATTCAATGATTTGATTTTTTTTTATTTTCTCTTTGTTTTAATTTTTCTTCTTAGTTAGGGTTAGATGCATGCCATAATGTCAAATTAATGCTTAATTGTTGCTTAAATACATGTGGGTAGTGTTTATATGCCTAATGAGGACTGGGATTTATTAACTTTGTATGGTTAATTGCTCTAACTTTTGCACAATAAGTGAAAACCCTAATTTTTAAAGTTCTTCAGTACCGATCTCTTTTGAATTTCGCGGACGCGATCAATTATCCGTGGTCCGCAATAGGGTATGCGACCATATTCATTTTTTCACGGTCCGCAATACCCTAGTTTTTAGTTACTGAGTGTTGATAAAAGTTCGCAGCCTCGATTACTTTTACGCGGTCCACGGTTGGTCCTTCACGGCCACGTCCAAGTTTTTGCAGTCCGCACTTTTGAACTTCAGAGAATCTATTAATTGCTTTTGCGGCGCGTTCATTTTTTCGCGGTCCGCGGTTGTGTCTTTCGTGCCGTGTCCATTTTTTTGCGGTCCGCGTTTGATCAAGATTAGAGTGTCAGTAGTCCGAACCTGACCTCTTTTTGGTCGCGTTCACTTTTACGCGGTCTGCGATGGGCTTTCCGCGGCCATGTTCACTTTTTTGTGGTCCGTGATGCCCTGTTCTGAGAAGCATATTTTTCATTTCATCTTTCCTACTTTAACACTTGATTGAACCCCAATTCTAATTGTCTTTCACTACTTGTGTGTTGCAGAAAATGGTACGATCTCGTGGTGGAGCAGAAAAATCAAAAGGGAGGGCAGAAACCTCCTAAGGTCGTGTTAAAGGCAAGCAAGCCTTACCCTTAGCAGCACAAAGGATTATAAGCAAAAAGGCGACCCTCACTAGACCTCCTGTCGAATCCTCAGACACAAGTGAATATCTCCCATTCCGGGAGGCTTTTGAGGGAGAATCTGTACAACAACAACCAGAGGCTCAATCACAACCCTTCCGCCTAGTCAATCGACCTACCTCCTCTTCTGGGTCGTCTGATGGCTTAGAGGGAGGTAGTGAGGCATCGGAACAATCTTTCTCACCTGCTACAACTCCGGCCTCAACAGCTGCTCCTATTAATGTTGATGATGGTGACGAGTTCCCGGATAACGGGAGAGGCGGTGATACCAATGCGGGTGGTCTTTATAAATCAACGAAGCCCGAGGTGTGAGTGGATCTATTCGTGAGCGAGAAGGCATATTTGAAATTCCGGGAATGGTGGCCCCAAAGGTCGCTAACCCTTGAGCGACCGTTCATAGAAAGAGACCTCCTTCCGTACAATCCAAATGTCAAGAGACAATTTGAGGAGGGAAAAGGGTGAAAGTACTTCACCAGAAAGGTTGCGGATGCCAATGAGTACCTTGTCAAGGAGTTCTATGCAAATGTTGCCCACATCAAAAAGGGAACCACTATGACAAAGGTATGGAACCTGAAGATACGGTTTGCTGGCAACACTTTGAACAAATATGCCGATTTTGAAGATGTGGAAGCAGTGTAGTATTTGGAGAAGCTGGCCCTAGATGAAGTAGCCCGTCCTTGGCTAGCGAAAGTAATAACCATCCCAGGTACATCACCGGCTTGGCTCACAGTTGGAGTCCCAATAGCCAGGAACACCCTCACCTTTGAAACAAAGGGTGGTCCATATTTATGTGTAGCCGGATTGACCCCTGCCAGCATGATACTGTCCTCCCACTATCTCGGGCGATTCTGGTAGCATCCATGATGGCGGGGTATCCAATCAATGTGGGGAACCTCATGTCCTACCACATCTCCAAAGCAGTCGAAAAAGAAGAAATATCCTACCCCTACCCGAACTTCATCACTATGTATCTCAAAGATCAAGGGGTAGAGGGGAGGCACTATGACACGAAGGTGAGGCCGAAAAATCCTTTCTCCTAGTATAGCCTCCAGAGAGAAGATAAACCTAAAGAAAAGGGTAAAGCCACTACCTCCACTGGCCAGTCTGAAGAGCCAAGGGTAGTGGCCACCGGGTCAGAGCCTTCCGCATTAGAGGGATCTTCAGCTGCCATGCCTCCTCCTTCATCTGGGCCATCCATCACTGTGCCACTATTTGTGCCCTCATCTTCTACTTACCCTCAGACTACACTACGGGTTTCTCAGACCTTATCCAGCATCAACAACTGGATGCAGGCAGCTATATCAAAGTTGTCTGTCTTATCAGTGCAGTAGCAACACAGTCAGCCCCAGCACAACTTCAGGTACCTCCATCAGTGAAGCATTCATTGAAGGAGCTTCTGGACAACCAAAAGAAGATCCTGGAGACTTTAGATGCTCATGGCAAAGCGATCAAGGATCTGGGCAAGGAGGTAAAGAAGACGAGAAAGACTCAAGCCTCAAAGGAGTTAGTCGAGAAGCTGAAGAGGGAGGTGGAGAAGTTCACTTCTGCTGTAGATATCCCACTGGACTTGCTTATGGAGGAGACTGCCCCAGTAGCACATGCAACTGAGCATAAGGCATCAGATGCAGCAACTAGCCAGTCTAAGGAGCCGGCTGCCACTTCACATAATGCTGAGGAGATGATCCAGATGCTCCGCAACCCCGTGGTCCCGTAGTCAGAGGATGTGGAGATCTAGTTAGAGGACTCGAAGGGAGCTGATGATCTTATGCAGTCCGAGGACCCCACTCACGTGTCTGACCTGATGCAGACTGAGACCATATATGGAGTTTTCTTTACTCTCTAACCTTTCACTGTTCTTATTTTGATATTAGCATAAGGACAATGCTATTTTTTTTTTGGGGGGGGGGGGGGTGGTGATGGTGGTGGTGGTGGTGGTGGTCCATTTTGATTTGATGATGATTTGATGACATATGGTATGTAATAACTATGATACTATTTTTTCTTTCTTTATCTTGCTTTATCGCTATTTTCACTTTCGTTATTTTTCACTTTTGGTATGTATATAACTTTACCATTTGATGTATATATTCATTTCCACTATGTACTTATTCGTTTCACTCCATTATTGTACATATTCATTTTACTTTCCGTAGTTTACTTCATAACATGTTTCATATTTTTCCTTAATAGCTTAGCTTCTTATTTCCTTTAGTAGTTTTTTTTTTTTTTTTGAGTTTTTAGCTTTTTTTTTACATTGTGCGTGATCAATAAGCCTTTGGTTTTTTTAATGCCAGGGTTCTTTCCAAAGGTGGATGTTGTGTGAACCGAGTGGCTCTTCCTAATGATGGATGGCGTGAAAGTGATAAAAGGTTCAAAGAAGAAAAAGAATTGATGAAAAGGAAAGGCAAAGAAAAGGAAAAAAAGCCAAAAAGAAATATGTCAAAAAGAAAGTGAAGGTTGAAGGGATTCAAAGAACGTAATAATGAAAGGCATGGAATGATGAGAAAAAGGAGAAAAATTATTGTCATGAGTAAGAAAGAGTGACGGTATCTCTTTAGTTCCCCTAAGGAAGAAGAAAAATGACTCAAAGAGTCAAGAAAGTATGAGCCGAAATGAGAAAATGGAGTGCTTAAGGAAAGATGAAACCACCATAGTTCGGTATGTCCTAACTTGATCCAAAAGCCTTCATTACATCCCCTATAAAGTCCTATATGATTTTAAGTTGAGTGAGCTTACATTAGTGGTGATTTACATAAGGGGAAAGCTTATGGTGCTTAGAGCCGGATTTGTGTCATTCTTTTGAGAGTGATGAGCGCACTTCTTCATAATCCTTATTTTGATTGTTACATTCTAAAAAAGTGAGATTTGTTCATGGTGAGTAGAGGAGGAGGATCTTGGGATCCACAATGACCTACGTGAGAGAGCGATCTTCCTTGATGAATTGAGTCAGCTCTTGATGCTCTAGTGTCACATTAGAACTATGGAACTCAAAAGATCATAATATGATGTTGTTGATAATTCATTTGTGTTGAGGGTAATAGTGAGTTCCAATTGATGCTTGATGGAGCACCTTAGGCCAGCTGAAATATCCTTTTCTTTTTCTTGTGGAGGTGGGAATTACCTTATTTGCTTGAGGATAAGCAAAAACTTAAGTTTGAGGGAGTTGATAAGTAGGGATTTTAGCCTATTATTTGCTATATTTTACTTATGTTTTTGGACAAAATGTGTGAAGATATTACCGGAAACTAACTTAATATGCTTGCTTGCAGGGATTGTTCAAAATGAGCCAAAGGAGCCATAATCAACTCATAAAGGAGTCAAAACTTGATAAAAAACCAAGACTGTGCCAACAGATGAGAAAGGCGGACCGCGCCAAGATTGTGCGGCTTAAACGCGGTCGCTAACACTATTTCGAGGTCCGCAAAATAGAGAATCAGAGAGATGGATTTTTGGGCAACAACAAGAGCACGGACCGCGACAGGAAGATGCGGCCACGAAAGTACCGGCACGGACGCGATTTGAATTCCGCGGACCACAGTGACTAAAGTTCAGAGAGTTCATAATTCAAGAAAAAATGAGAAGAGCGGTCCACGTCAAAATTACGTGGCCACAGAAGTCTCTCACGCGGCCGCAGTGCAAATTACATGGTCTGAGAAACAATGTTCAACCCATTCCCAGAAGTGAAGAAAGACGGACTGCGATCAGAATTACGCGGCCGCGAAAGCAAGAGTGTGGCCGCGGTCAGAATTACGTGGCGACGAAACCTCCGCATGGGTATTTTTGTCCGGAAATTTTAGCTTAGTATAAATAGATCTTTTTGTCATTTTTAGGTTATGTTATGTTTTTGCTGAGCACGTGAGATGGCTAGGTTTTCCTATTTTGGCAATTTTGTACAAGATTTACCTTATAACATTAGATTTTCATATTTTAATTTAGTATTATGGATTTTATCTTCTCTTTATCTTTGATTTCTGCTATTATTATATAGCAAGGGTTGTGACCCAACCCTATTATGGGTATTTAATGGGTCTTGAATTTTAGGGCTTGATTATTTATGGGTTAGTGATATTTAGCCTAGTTCATGGTAGAATTGTAGAATTAGTGGTTGCAAACACTGATTCATTTCTTTATGACTTAGGATCTTCTTGAGAAAGAGGGACTAAGTCTAGGAAAACTAGGCTAACAAGGAATTGGAGTGAACTCAAGAAATTGATAGCCCCAATTAAAGGGTTAAACCTAGAGATAGTAATACCCGACTTGAGCTAATATCACTTGTATTGCATGAACACCCATTTGGACTTGAGAAAGCCAAATTGGGAAAAATCACTCAAACTACCGAGATGTATAGAGTGAGTACTTGGGTGTGATAGCTATATTATGACCCCAATCAAATCAAACTCGCCCTAGATTCATCATACCCGTCAGATATCCACCTATGCGGAAGTCACTACCCTAGTCCTTTTTAAACACTTGAAAACTATCATAAAATATATTGTACTTAGCTTTAATCTTAGCATACAATAGAAATAGAAGTAGAAGTAGAATTAACACCAACATGTGTGGAAGTGCAATTAGGAACAAAACACGCATTTTGATTTAGATAAATACTTAATTCCAAATCAATTATCTCCCTTTGAAAATTGATCCCGACCTTGTTGGGTAAAACTGCATCGACAATCCTCGCTACTCAATAGTGGTGTAGGTTGTTTGGAACCGATCAGTTGCGTCGTTTCTCATGCCCCTTCCGTTTCTTTTTTTTTGTTTTTAAAATGATAGCATTTGGTTTTCCTGCTCTGAGCATTATATCCCTATAAATAGGGGGAAATTTCACATTTGAATGTTGTGCTTCCCGATTGTTCAAAAGAAAATATCACAACTTCTCTTCTTCTCTTCTCATTTCTCACATTTCCTTTCCTGTTAGTTGTTCTTGTAGCTGCCACTTATTTTATCCTTCTCATTCCCAATCTGCGTAACCAGTAAAAGAGATGGCTAGTGCATCTTCCAACCCAGATAGAGGCGTTGGTGCCCTTGCACCGGAAACTAATATATCTCCTTTTGAAGGGGGGATGATTATGGGGGAAGATGAAGGGTTTTCTGATGGTGGATGAAGTAGTCCCTCGCCCAGGGAAGGCTAGGACTGATTTCAATAATCCTCTTGAGGACGAATTTGAGCTTGTCACTTCTGCAATGGATGTTGCGGCGCTTACAATGTTTAAGGCCAAGTGGAGGATTCCTGATCACATTGAGCTTGTTCCTGCGGGTCGTGACATTGTGCACATACACCACCCGGGGTATTTTGCATTTTATGCATACCCATTCGTCATCAGGTACAAAATTTCCCTCCCTTCCTTGGCGGTAGATTTTTGCCTCTTCTATGAGGTGTGCCTGGCTCAATCGCTCCATACATACACAATCTCTTTCTCATGCTCCTCAAGTACGCCGAGTTGGTCGGTCGGGAGGTTTCTCTCCAGCACCTGCTTCACCTCTTCGTTCCAGTTTTCACAGGGACACGATGATACACCTTCATCACTGAGGAACCAAAGGCTTGGTGGTGAAGATAGATGATAAAACCAATCGCCGCTTCTGGGAGAACTTCTTCTACGTCAGGATGGAGCACGTGGTGTCGAACCCTGATGGGTTTCCTCAGACATGGAATTTCGCTCGTAAGCTCCTATTTCGTTTGCTATCCCTCTTTTTTTTTTGAGAGTAGCTTCCTGTTGTTTTCCCTCCTATGACCTCGTCATTTTCTTTTTTGTTTTTGTAGTCGAGCGGGTACCTCCTCCGCTGGTCGCCGATATTCACGAGTGGGTGAGCTTGATTTTTCCCCATACGGTAGGGATTCGCGAATGGTCACCAATCCACGAGCGGTTTGGGCGTAAGCCTTTTACTGGTGAGTCGTCTCATCCTACCATTGGCCGCTTTGATTTTCGCCCCGTGTTTTCCTTTTTCTTCTTCTTTTGACTAAGATTTTCTCAATGGCAGGTCAGAGGGGAGTGAGGGAGGCGAGGACTCCCACCCTTGCTTTTTGTGAGTTGGCTGCCTTGGCCAGGCCCGTTCAAGTAGCGACTACAAATGAGGGCGTTCAGATTCTGGCTACTCCACAGGTCACATCCGCGTCCAGGCCTGGTCGTTTGGAGGCTCCGATTCCTACAATTCGTTCGGCGGATGAGCCATCTGAAAATGATGGCGAAGAGGCCCCGTCCAAGAGGCGAGGAATAACTCTGGAGGAGGAATCCTCAACTGGGACGAACTCGAGGGGCGACTCCACATTGGCGGTGCCTGAAACTGGTGACACTAGTCGGGGTGTGGAGGCGATAGCTATTTCGGGCGAAGAGGAGACTGCGGTTGCGGGAGGGCAATATTCGGAGGCCATTGTGATTGTTTTGAGCAGTCCTTCGTCATATCAGCAGATCCGCGCCTCCTCTTCAGCCAGTGAGAGAATGAATGGCATGATTGTTGACGAGTACAAATTCGATTCGGATATCGACCTGGAGGCTATGAAGATGTTTGAGGAAGGGTTTACCCGGGTCGACGTGAGGGCGGAAGGTCCTTTTTGCGTGCTTGAGATCCTGTCGTACTTCGACTTACTAGCGGATACAGTGGACTTAGTGCCCTAGTTTGATCTTCTGTGTTCCGCTGCCGAAAGCAGGTCCCTTCGAGGGATTAGTGAAGTTGGTTTGTCACGTGGTGTAGCTGGGATGACGTTGAGGGTGAGCTTTTTTTACTAATTTCTTTGTTTCGTGCCCTTTACTTTTTCTGACTTTCTTTTCTCTCTCAGACTTTTATTTTGCAGACCGAGAGTGCTCGTCGTGCCGAGGTGCAGGCTGACGTCTTTCAAAAAATGGATATGAAGTACCGCCGGTACCACGACAGGTGCCGTAAGATGCATGCATAGCTTAGGGCGAGCAGTAGTCATCAGTCCCTTAGGGAGGAGTTAGAGCGGAAGGATGAGGACCTGGTGCGGTCTATTCGCGGATACAACGAGCTTGACGGGCTACTCAGGGTCAAAGGCGAGGAGCTCGATGTGGGTAAAGGGTTTGCGGCCGAATATGAGGATCTTCAAGCGAAGGTGGTGTCTTTACAAGCCGAGCTTGAGCAAAATGCCACTAGAGTCGCCGATCTGAGTGTAGAGTGGTCGGAGAAGGTGGCCATTTTAGAAAGGAAGTTGACTGAATTGGAGCGGGCCGAGGGAGCATGAGCGGTGGCTTTGGCAAGGGAAACATCGTTGGAAGACACTATCCGCATCCTCAGGTCTGAGTGGGAGGCTGAGAGGGCAACGACCGCACTAAGGGAGGCAAGGCTCGAAGAGTGGATCAGTGTGCTCGAGCACGATGCCTCGAGCCTTGGTGACCAAGTTGTGGCTCTCGAGGCCGAGAAGGTGCAGTTGTTGGCTCAGGATCCCCTTCAAGAATCCGCCTCTATTGCTGTCCCCCGCCATTTGTATGAGATGTGGGTCCATGCTGAGGCCAAATGAGATATATATAAGGATTTGTAGGTGGCAGGGAGCGTTCCTTAGGCCATTTTTGAAGGCGCTCGTGTTAAAGCGCGCGAGGCTCGTCTTGCCTGCGGTTATGACCTTGCGACACTGGAGGCCAGATGAGATGCTGAGATCGAAGATGGGCTTTCTTCTGACGATGACAATGCTAGAGAAGACGGCGGTGGGGATGAGGCCGCTAGACCGAGCGGGGAGAAAGGCGATGGTGGGGATTGTGCTGAGTGAAGTTTTTGTAACTTTTTGTACTTGGATTTTTTTGTTCTTTTGTTGTTGGTTGTTTTCTTTTCGCGGGGGCCCTCTTTTGTCCATTTGTAAGACACTATTGCGTATGTATATCTTCTGAATAAGATAGTAGGCTTGCCTTTGGCTGTATATCTCTAGCTTTCTTTTTTTCTTTTTGAAAAATATCTTCAGATTTTCTCATGATGAGTCCCTGACTTTTAGTTGGGGATTCGAATAAAGTCAAATTTAACTCGCTGATTCGAGTAAGGTCGGATCTCATCTCGTTAATTCGAACGAGGTAGAACTTTACTTTGTTAGTTCGAGCGAAATCGAACTTTATTAACTTGAATGAAAACGAACTTTACTTTTACTCTGGCGGTGGCCAGGGGCCGCATGTGTGTGAACTCGAGCGAGGTTGAGTTACGACTCATTATGAGCTCGAACGAGGTCGAACTTTGACTTGTTAATTCGAACGAGGTCAAATTTTACTTTTGCTTGGCGATGGCCGGGGGGCCATATGGGTGTGAATTCGAGTGGGGTCGAATTGTAACCCGTTATGAGTTCGAGAGAGGTCAAACTTTGTCTTGTTAATTAGAACGAGGTCGAATTTTGCTTTCGGTTGGCGATGGCCGTGGGCCATATGGGTGTAAATTGGAGTGAGGTTGAATTGTAACCCGTTACGAGTTCGAGCGAGGTCGAACTTTGGCTTGTTAATTCGAACGAGGTCAAATTTTACTTTCGCTTGGCAATGGCCGAGGGCCATATAGGTGTAAATTCGAGCGAGGTCGAATTGTAACCCTTTACGAGTTTGAGCGACGTCGAACTTTGTCTTGTTAATTCGAACGAGCTCGAATTTTACTTTCTCTTGGCAATGGTCGGGGCCATATGGGTGTAAATTCGAGCGACGTCAAACTTTGGTTTGTTAATTAGAACGAGGTCGGATTTTACTTTTGCTTGGCAATGGTCAGGGGTCATATGGGTGTAACTTCGAGCGAGGTCGAATTGTAACCCATTACGAGTTCGAGCGAGATCGAACTTTGGCTTGTTAATTCGAACGAGGTTGAATTTTACTTTTTCTTGGCGATGGCCGGGGCCATATGGGTGTAAATTCGAGTGAGGTCGAATTATAACCCGTTATGAGTTCGAGTGAAGTCGAATGCATAACCTCTGAGTTGGTGCGATGTGCAAATTTGGTGGAGCTGCGTAAGAATGTTGTATCCTTCTTTGTTTATTCATTTATTGGAGAATATTACATGTTTCTGTTTGCCTCATACATGAATTTGATAAGTCCTAGTCTATCTAGTCCCTTCATTGACGGGACGGGCGATGAACTCATTGCTTAGGCTGTGGAGCACCATGGATCTCGATTCATTAGGACGAGGTTCTGGCGTGGTTCATTGAATTTAGTCGATCAAAACTGCATAGTGTCGCCTTGGCGAGCATATGGATGAGCTTTTCGTACTTATGTTCTGCCTGTATTGGAGAGGTTGTACGTTATCTAGGCTGGTTGCCCAGTCCTGGACTATGAAGATTTTTTCAGCTTAATCTAACCCTTTTGTTATTTGAAATATAGTGTGGTGCGAAGAATTTTTCCCGCTTCGTAGTCCCTCGTCCGCCTACTTGAGGGGGGGGGGGGTCCTATTCTCTGTTTCACCATTTTTCAAAAATTAAGTAATAACAGGTTAGAAGTACATAGAGTAGTTCGTTACCTCGATCGGCTGGTTAGCTGACGAACGAGGAGGATTGGCCACATTTCTTTCGCTGTCTACGCTCTTTAGGCCTAGATGAACCCCTCGCTTGGCAGTGAACTAGGGGCCGAGTCGCAGAGTGACTCATCTTGTTCCATACTCTGGTACTAGTTTTAGATTTGATGTTGGATCTGCGCTCAATCTCGTCATTTGCTGAGCTTTGGCACCTTGTGGGTGGACGATTCATTCCGCCCATTAGGATCTCGAGTTCGAGTCCCAGTTCGTATCAGTCCCGGGTGCACAAAAGTAACAGGAATGTAAGTCGTACCACAAACATACAGGCGGGGCGTACTTTAGCAGTGTACATAGGCATCATTCCATATAGTATGAGAGAAGATTGGTACGCGTAGGGTGTAGAAGGTGTCGGGTGTTAACCTGGTAATGGGATTGCGGACGCGCTTGGTACGCAATGGTTGTAGTCCCGCTCTGACGACGTGCACTCACAATGTACCAGGACCACTACTATGGTGCAACGCAGTTCTTGTGTATAGATCAGGTATTTCTCTGGTTTCATGTAAGTTTCTATCCTTTGGCGATTTCGAGGGTTTACTAACTAGTTTTTCGAGTCGACGTGCGTGATGAAGGGATGAATTTTACTGAATAGGGAGTAGAGCTATGACCGCGGTAGGATCTAGAGGGAACAAAGACTTTGGATAGAAAATCCCCACAGTCGGCGCCAAATTGATTTACCAAATAAGTATGAGACCTTTTGTTAAACCAATTAAGTGAGAAGATAGAGAGTAAATCCTAACCACAATTAATTAACTCTAGATCAGCAGATGCCAAGTAAGAAAAGCTGGGTAAGATTAAGCTTACCAATTAATTACGGTTATGAGAAGGATCTAATGTATAGGATATGCTAACATTCTTGATAACATCACTCCACGATATAAAATAAAGAGGAAAGAAGGGATTCACCAATCATGGCCACGAGATATATCTTTATTTATTCTATAGCGATGATTACAAAGATGAACATCAAGGTTCTAAACCTTCTCTTCTTTACAAGATAGACTTTCCCGTTCCTCTCTATTGTGAGTTAAGAAGTGTGTGGTTTTCTGAGTAGCGCCCCCCTTTCTTCATTCTCTCACCTAGTATATATACTAGGTATTCTCCTTTAACCAACGGTCTTTAGCCAGGATACCCAAATCTACCAACTGTACTCTAGGTCGACCCTCTTAACCGCTGATGCGTACCTCGTTGTAAAGGCTTTCTGAGGGTTCGACCTCGACCGTGGTCGAGGTGCTCGTCACTATAATGCCTTATAAATACAACCACGTCTTAATCGACCCTTCGCCGTTCCTCTTTATGCAGGATCCTTCTTGGTCAGATTTCGATCCATACAATTATACGGCTGAGGTGCTCGTCACTATAGCGCCTTATGAATACTACCACGACTTAATCGACCCTTCGCCGTTCCTCTTTATGCAGGTTCCCTCTTGGTCAGATTTCGACCCATACAATTAAAGTATTTCGAAGAGAAAATTAAAATGTTACTCTTCAATAAATTTTATTCTCATATCATTACTGAACCTCTAGTAAACTATAGTGTTACCAATCATTTCGATATGACTTCCCCACATAAAATAAGTCATTTGTTGTTAACTACCATTACAAAATAATGTGGAGTTTAAACTTTTTAAGTGGACATTATAATCGTTATACAATCAAGTCAGTTGAAAGTCCACGATAAATCTATAATGAGCTTGAGTTGCAAACCTGAAAAAAGATAAATAACCTATAATCGTTTTAACTACATTGATAGTATAGAAAATATTTACACTTATACAACTTCAATCCGTTTATTTATATAGCCCAAGGGTTAAACTTCTCTAAAGTGTAGACCCCTATTAGTCCATTCCATTCAAACCTTCTGCAAATTTGATGATATTTTTCACTGCAATACTCCAATAAGAAATATAGTGACACCATTCTCCCTGGTTCACCTTTTTTTTCTCCTGTTGCTTCTAATTCTTAAGATAATCATAGGAGCAAATATTCTAAACTCCTCAATTTCTTAATTTCATGATCAACATCTTCATCTCCAGATGATTCTTTGAGCCAAACCTATTTTAATCAGTGGATGTTTCATATTGACTATCCATGTAAAGCCTCATCGCAAGAAGAATACATCTTCATGTTCTTTAAAAAGAAACTCAAAATAGCCCCAAGAACTTCTTCTTCTTCCTCTTCTTCTCTACGTATGCTAGAAGTTCCGCTTGACGAACTAGAACTTGCTCAAGAGCCTGTCAATAAAATAATAAAATGCAGATTATTACTACAAAAAAATATATATAATTAGCTGCGAACTTTGTCGCTAATCTGAGCTAACCCCTGTCCAGTGCCTGGCAGAGCTAAGGGGGCTTAAATCCTTACTCTTTATCCCCATCTTCGCCCAGGCTAGGGGCCTTACTTATTCAGGGGAGCCTCAAAAAGCACTGTGTCCTTGGCCCCTCTTCATTCTCTATAGGGTTTCAAACCTTCCTTCAACACAGGTGACAACGAGCCAGGCAGAGATGGAAGAGATCAAACACGGTTCGCTAAATTACTCGTAGCTAGATAACAATTTTTTTTGATAATCTGTCACTAATCTCTCGATAATAGGGTTGACAATTTTTTCTATTTAGCTACAGAATTTGTCCAATGCTAATTCCTGTTTTTAGTAATGTATATACAGTCCATCAGGTTTCTAATTTGCTCACTAGGTTTGAAAAGATAATCAAGGACATGAAATAATACCTTGTGAGTGGCACAAAGATCTTGCTCCAAAGTATCGATCCGTTTCATGGCGTTGTTGAGCAATTCCTCTTTCTCAGGTGGTAAGGCATTAGGCTTGTTGCTTAAAGTAATGACCTTCTCCTCGAGTTCTTCCATGCGCTTAATCATGCTGAAGTACTCGTTGGCGGAGATAGTTGGTTCGTTTAATTGGTAGCCATGAGCCTGCATTGTAGCATCAGCAAGTTTCCTTGGCATGTTTCGGGTCATCTTGACCAATGTCACAATGCCCATTACTATAGTCATAACTCCAGTGAATAATTGGTTGCTAAATCCTTGGGGAGATTTATAAGCATCGTGTATGGGAAAGAAATCTCCTCCTACAAAAAAAAAATGTTATGTTAATACAACAAAGGAGGAGAATCTTGACGTAACTGGTCAAGTTGCTGCCATGTGACCATGAGGTCACGGGTTCAAGACGTAGAAATAACCCCTTGCGGAAATGCAGGGACCCAGTGCATAGCAGGAGCTTAATGCACTGGGCTGCCCTTTTTAATACAACAAAGAAATAATATAATGGAAGACATATTTACGAAGGAAACATCTTGCAGAAATAATAGAATGGAAGACATATGTAGGAAGGAAACAACATCTTGCAGAAATGCAGGTTAAGACTGCGTATAATAGACCTTTGTGGTCCGGCCCTTCCCCGGTCCTCACGCATAGCGGGAGCTTACCGCAATGGTTTGCCCTTTTTAATACAACAAAGAAATAATAGAATGGAAGACATATGTATGAAGCAAACAACATCTTGAATAAATGCAGGGTAAGGCTGCATACAATAGATCCTTGTGGTCCGACCCTTCCCCGAACACTGCGCATAGCTGGAGCTTAGTGCACTGTGCTGCCCTTTTTAATACAACAAAGAAATAATAGAATGGAAGACATATGTATGAAGAAAACAATATCTTGCAGAAATGCAGGGTAAGGCTGCGTACAATAGACCCCTCTAATCCGGGGAAGCCTTTCTCCGGACCTCGAGCATAGCAGGAGCTTAGTGCACTGGGCTGCCCTTTCTAATACAACAAAGAAATAATAGAATGGAAGACATATGTACGAAGGAAACAACATCTCGCAAAAATGCAAGGTAAGACTGCATATAATAGACCTTTGTGATCCGGCCCTTCTCCGGACCCCACGCATAACGGAAGCTTAATGCACTGGGCTGCCTTTTTTAATACAACAAAGAAATAATAGAATGAAAGACATATGTACGAAGGAGTTGATTTATTTAAGTAAGCAAAACATCTGCTGCAACATTTGAGAGAAGAATGTGTACCCTTAGCTTTAGTCCAAGTTACATCAACTGCTTTATCCACAATAGGCATAAAGTCTTCATATGCACTAGGGTGATTTTTGTTCATGCCAACCTACAATACAATTCTATTTATTCTATTTGAAATAACAAATAAAAGAAAGAAAATATGAGAAGTTGAAAAAGGGTTAAAGAGTAAAGCAGTAGTACAATAAAATGATTAGTTAGTATCAAATGCTCAAATATTAACAATTAAAGTTACAATTAATCTCATTTAGTCACAACTTTTTCTTTTTCTTTTTTTACCACAATAAGGATGAGATATAGAAAAAAATAAAAAGAAAAAAACAATAATTTGTTTTTATTTGTCTCAGGTTTCTAATTTTAGGAGATGCTAGTGTAGCTTTAAGCACATTCATAAAATACTCAAAGCGAAAAAATTGACAGTTAAACCATAGGATTTAAATCTTGGATTGTGATGAATGACGAAGTAACTTACTTCCTCATGGAGAGGAGAGGGATGAGTATGAGCTACATAATCCCTATGAACATTATGATTAGCATTTGCATCTTCTGAGATTGTTTTCTCATCAACTGATGGGATGAAAATTCTATTTGAACATTTATGTTCGCCGTTACGAACCATCTGACACAAAATAAATCACAGATTTTAGGCATGTAAATTGAAGTTGTACATTCAAAAACTTCTAATTACAATGTTGAAATTTACCTTCATTATATCTGGATCATTCCATGGGCCTTTATCAGAAAGCATACATCCTCCTTTGTCAGCACAAGCGCATGTGCCACCTAAGAACTCTGGCAACTCACTGATATAAGGAAGTGAAAACAAATCGCGTTAGGTTCTATCAATGGCGAAATCAGATTTTTTTTAAGGGCATTCAAACTTGAAATAAGTGGAAATAAATTCCCGACAAAAAATATACAATATATATTATATACTTCTAAAATCTAATATTTTATTCTATATACACAGTCTAATTTTCCGACGAACAATCAGTTGACCACCCTGTAAGACATATGCCTTCACCCCCGGGTTCTATGCAAGAAAGTCGCCTTGTAATGTACAATTCATTACTAGTAGATATTATTGCTCAAGAATAGTACTATCCCTAATCCACAATAAGTAATATTTTGATTTTTTTTTTTGTGGTCCAAAATAAGTAATTTTTTAAGATTTCAAGAATGAATTAACTAATTTTTTTCATACATTGCACATAGAGTAATAGTGTTGAAGTATGTGTTAGTAGTGTTTATGTGAAAAAATAGTAAAAATTAATATGATCAATTTCATTGTTAATTAATATTAAAAGATAAATTTCTTAATCTGTATAAAAAAAAGCCAAAAAATCACTATGGTGGACTAGAGGGAGTAATGAACGAGTCATGGTAGAAGCACAGGAAACGATAGGAAATATTTAACTCCAATTAAATTTACCTGGCATCAATTACTTCAAGCAACTTGCTCTGGTATTTATTACCAAGAACCTAAAAGAAAGAGCGATGAATTTGTTACTCCAATGAAATACAGTCAGACCTTTGTATAATAATATTTTTATATAACAAGGTTTCACTATAAATGTTAAATTTTTCCGGAACTAAATTTTATATTATGTTATAATATATGTTCTCATAACAACTTTTCGCTATAACATTCAAAAAATATTCAGAACAAATAAGACTGTTATAGAAATGTTTGACTGTATACTGAATTAATACATCTAGAAGTGAAGATGAATAAATATGAGCTTACATGAATCTTTGCAGTTGTCTTAGGGTCGAGGAATGACTTGACTGAGTTCCACAAGAGCCTAAATCCAGATCCAGCATTGATGATGTACATGCGGCATAAGCTCTAAACAAGGATTAAAACTTCAGGTAAGCAAAGAAAATCAACAGATCATCAATACACAAACGGCAACTAAAGAGAGAAAGAGATTAATGACTTAGAGCCCGTTTTGGATTAGCTCATTGTAAATAGCTGATAAATTTGAGGGGTTGAAAATTTTTTTAAGTGCTGAAACTGATTACTAAAATAAGTATTTACGTGGTTAGATAGAAGTGCTGAAACTGATAATAAACAGTTGATGTGCTGATAAGCTATTCTTTTGTTAAAATATCTAAAATACCCTTGAATTTTATTCAAAAGATTATAAATTAAAAAATTCTCTGTAGAAAGTTAAGAAATTTATTTTGGAAAAAGTATTTTGTGAATTAGAAAATATTATTAAGGATAAATAGTAAAAATGTTGGTCAAACTAAAAGTGCTTATAGGCTAAAAGCCATAAGTTGGGGGTGACCAACTTATGACTTATGCCTGATTTTAGCTTATAAGCACTTTGGATGTGTCCAAACTCATAGATAAGCCAAAAGGTGCTTATAAGCCGGTTTGACCAGCTTATAAGCTTAGCCAAACATCATCCTAAGCTACTTGAGAGCATTACCTCCGGATAATTGTTACCATCAATAGTTTGAAGGCATTGAATAAGTTCCCTCGCTGATTTGTTAAAGCTTTTCAGTCCCTGCGCCATGATTCATGTCAGACCTCTCTATAACAATATCCCTATTTAACAACACTTCTCTATAAAAGTCAAGCTTTTTCGGAACCAATTTTTATGTTATGTCAAAATATATGTTTTCTGTAACAACACTTCACTATAACATCCAAAAATATTCAAAACAAACTAGGCTTTTCAAACTGTAGTCACGTTCTAACAAGGATTCCAACATACCACTCCTTGTACATCAAGAATAGTTGTGCTTGTGTCAATGTGCTTTTTGGCTGCAATAGAGCAAGCAGGCATCTTGTCGTTGAGAGTCCTCTCGAATTCCTGGACATGGTACTTGAGATATCGATCCATCGTTGTAACTTGTAAGAGTTTGACTGAATCTACTTGACCAATTCTTTCAATATAAACTGGTCTTCCTTCTTTGTCAACTCCATGATGCCCTTGTGGATAATACTTGAGGACTTCTTCCTTTTCCTTGAACTCGAAATCCTAATAAAGATGTACGACATCTCAATTCCGTCAAAACTGTTTGTTTATGTTTTCTACACAAATTTTCACTAGCATTTTTGAAATTCTACCTCCATGATAGTGTCTGCACCAAAATCGCTTCTCCACTTGAGCATATCAGCCCACATTTGCTTTGATTTTTCAATATCAAATTTTCTTGCCTTCAAAAATCTGTTTCATTACGATTGTAAGAAACAAACCTTGGCATCAAGAACTTATATCCAGGATTAAAAAAAGGTAGTTCGGTGCACTAAGCTCCACACTATGTGCAGGGTCCGGGAAGGACCGGATCATAAGGGGTCGTTGGTAGGGTGTATAAGAATAATGCATAATAAGGTGATTAGTAATGCATGGGTTAGTTATGCAGATATTATTTCTTATCTACTGTTTGATGTGGTGTATTAAAATATAATGCATTGCATAATTTTTAAGAAAAATAGTTGTTTACAAAAATGTCCTCCATAATCTCTAGCTTTAAGGGACTTTAGGGACATTTTGTCTTTATCCATGCTAATGCATGCATTAATAGCCTTGGTATTACTAATGCCATGATTTTCTATGCATTACTTATGCATAGGATAATGCCAAGTATGATGTATAACTAATATAGAGGTTAAAAAAATGTACTAAGTAATGCATAGAGCTAATACTTGCATTATTTTTTTTAATACCTCCTACCAAACGACCCCTAAGGGTCTAGTACGCAGTCTTACCCAGCATTCTGCAAGAGGCTGTATTCATGGCTCAAACCCGTGACCTCCTGGTCACATTGCACTAACTTTACATGTTACGCCAAGGCTCCCCTTCGCGGATACGATAACAAGTAATATATATTTGTCATAAAAGAATGACTTTAATCACCTTAGCATTTTATGATAATCGTCGTGCTTTGCAGGAAGCAATTCCTCCAAGATAAGTGCTTGACGAAATGCATCAACTGCCTTTATTTCCTCTGCATCATGTTCATCCTCAAAAACAACAGACATGACTCTATTTCTTCGGCCTTTTTTGGTAAAAGAATGTCTAAATTTGGAAGAGGCATTAACTGCCTTCTTCTTGAGAGACCCAAGCCTTGTCTTCCTCTCATGCTCCGGGTTTTCAAGGTCAATCTTTTCTAGACCTGTCAAAAGAGGAAAGCTCAACGGTTGATTAGGCAAGATAAAAAATAAGTCTGCTCGGTGATCTCTTCTTCGCGATCGCGGAAGAAGCCTCACGATCACGAAGGCATAACTGTCCTAGGCAGTGAAGTCCTTCTTCGCGAACGCGAGGGCTGTCTCGCGATCGCAGAAGCTTGCCGGCCTAGCTTTATGAATTGTAACGACCCGACTTATCATTTTGAAAAAATTAGCCCCGAACCCCTATTTATTGCTCCATCTATTTCATTTTGTTGCTACGCGACTTGCCGGGAGGATTGGTTTTGGTTTTGGAGTGAAATGGGACAACTTCTGCAGATTTTTAAAATTCATTGCTCCTATATATTATTAGACATTCCTTTGAGCCGAACGTCTATTGGAAACAAGCTCTCTACTTTCTCAAGGTAGGGATAATGTCTACTTATATATACTACCCTTCTCAGACCGCACTTGTAAGATTTCACTGAATTGTCGTTGCTATATACGTATTCTTAGACATAATTATTTGCTCATCTCTTTCCTATAAGATACAAGTTCTTCAACTCAATGATAATCAACCTCATTTGATTTTATAAGCTTTTGCAGAAAAACCTATAGTGTTTTGTTATTTTTCAAAGTAACTAGTTGCTTTGTAAAACAATCCATAACCTAAGTATTTTCTCAACAAAAGAATCAGAAAAAAGAAACTGCTTTCAAAATAAATTAACCAAAATCAAATCCAATATCAAATTAAGGGGACAAATGAATGAATTGTATACATAGGTTGAAAAACTTACTTGGTCTGAATGGTCGGTTTAGAGGTCCAGACATATTGCCGCTCATGATTGCAGTTCACAAGACGTGATAATATAGATAGTGTAAAAATATATACAATTTAGTATATTACTCTTCTGTTGAATCCCTACACTTTTAAAAAAAACTAAAGTCAGAAGGCAAATTTAAAACATGAAAATTACCCACTCAAGAAGGAAAATTAGCAACAAAAGGAAACAAGAACAATAAAATCAAGATAATGTAGAAGTATCATGAGATATAAGGTGAACGTTCAAGCCCTTAAAAACCAACAGAACTAAGAGGGTAACCGGTGCACGAAGCATTCTGCATTCATGTATGGTTCGCGGAAGTGCCGCACCCCGTGGCTGGTTTCACGGTTTGAATTTGTGACCTATAGATCATACAGAGACAACTTTATCGTTGCTCAAAAGCTACCATTCTCGGCACAACAGAACGAAAGACATTAAAAATAGTGAAAATAGAACATAGGATCCTTATGCATAGAATCATTGATAATGGAAAAAAAGACAAAAGAAAGGTAATTACAGGAATGGAAAATGGAACCAGTGACGAGTTTTTAGAGAGGAAGAAAAAAAAAAGGAAAAAATTATGGGAGATTTATTATTACCAGTGGCAAAATAATAGATAGGACATTGAAAAAGAATGAAAGGGGTGTCTTAAATCACCAAATATTCCCCCAAAGTTTTTTAGTACTAATAATTCAATGAATGGAGAAGCGATTATTTTTCTCTTCTTTACATTCGCAAACATAAATTTAACCTTAACCTTAGCCTTAGCCTTAACCTTAACCTTAATTATTGGCATGGCCGTTGTTGTTTTTCTTTTAAATTTGTTTACACAATTAATTGAAGTACCCGCGTAATACAAGGCACTCCCTCCATATTACAACTCCTTCTGCCACACTCTTAAGCATATAAAACTTTATTTTTCTTAAGACTTTTGCATTTACAAAATTATTTAATAATTTTTTTTATAGAATTTGTTGAAGTATATAGTTGTACATCATGTAATTTTAGTAGTACTCTCTTCTAGAAGAATAGTTGGAAAATAGTTGGGTTGTTAGATACAGTGAAAATAAAGTCGGTGGTATGTATATATATATATATATATATATATATATATATATATATATATTGTATAAGTACTGTGTATTTTCAGTTAGAAGAATAATAACAAAAAATTCCCAAAACAATGTTCTTCTTTCTCTTAACTCCTCCTAGCTTCTCTTCCCCATTCTCTCTAGTGACAAGCTTCAATGGCATCAATGGCTGCCGATATGTTCAATTTAACATGGTATCAGAGCCAGGCTCAAAACGATCGACATCGACAGTCGCATAGAAGTGAAGATCTGATTTCTCCTCTTCTCAAATTCAATTTTCCCTAACTTCCTAGTTAACTCTCGTCTCTGCCAAATTCTGTACCAAATCCTTCACTAAAAGCAAAAATGCCAATCGATACATCTCAGAACGCAGCTGGAACCTCACATGCAGGCTCTCAACAACTTGATTTTAATGATCCACTCTATGTGCATCCATCAGATACGCCAGGTGTGACACTGGTGCCTCAATTGTTGATCGGAACAGAGAACTACTCGGAGTGGAGTAGATCGATGAAGATGTCTCTTCTCGTACAGAATAAGATCGGATTTATAGATGGACCGTATGCTAGAGAGACCTATATAGAAGATAGCTTTCGATTGCATCAGTGGGAGAGATGCAACGCCATCGTCCAGTCGTGGATAATGAGCTCTGTAGCATAGGAGCTGATGAAGGGAATCGTGTATTCAGCAAATGCACAAAAGGTATGGGAAGCTTTCAAAGAACATTTTGATAAGGTAAATGCAACAAAGCCTATCACATGAATACTGAAATAAGTAGTCTGATGCAAGGAATTTCCAGTGTGTCGATATATTACTCGAAATTGAATGATTTGTGGGCTGAATTTGAGTCAATTATACCCTATCCTGGTTGTGATTGTGCGAGATCTAGGTTGTTTGTTGAATTCCTACGCCAACAGAAGCTAATGAAGTTTTTGATGGAACTAAATAACACTTATACACCTCAAAGGAGTCGGATTTTGATGATGAACCTTACTCCTGCACTTGATCAAGCATATTCTATGCTTATACAAGAAGAGAGTCAGAGAATGAGTGGGACTTTAATATCACAGAGTGGTATTCTGGGAAGTGGACCTGTGGAAGGTACTAGTAGTGCCTGAGCTTCAACAAATGCAACTAACATTGGGCCCAAGCGTAACAATAATCTCTACTGTGACTATTGCCACATGAAGGGCCACAAGAGAGAGAATTGCTACAAACTAGTTGGATATCCATCCATTTCTAGGTTTGACAATACAAGAAGAAATATTTTTGATAACCAGAATCAAATGCCTACAACTTACAATGTAAGTATGAATGATAAAGGGGAAATGCATTTTGAAAATCTGAAAAAAATGGTTACACCAACTGTGCCAGTGTTCACTGTTTAACAATACCAACAGATTTTGAAGTTGCTCAGCAAGGAACATGAACCAACTGAAACAACAAACATGGAAGGTATATCTAATACTTCTCAAGGTTACTAGGTTATTGACTCTGGAGCTTCAAATCACATGGCTTCATTCTTGAACCTGTTATTAAATCCTAGGAGTGTACCAAATAATCAACCTAACTGTGTGTAATTACCAAATGAAAACACCACGAAGATCACTCACATTGGATCCTGTTCTATTCTTCCTATACAAACTATACAAAATGTGCTATATGTTCCTGACTTTAAGAACAACCTTCTCTCTATTTCTAAATACACAAAAGAATTACAATGCTCAGTTAACTTCTATCCTAATTTCTGCCTATTTTAGGATCTCTTCAGTGGCATGGTCATAGGGATTGGTAGACTCAAGAGTGGCCTATGCATCCTCAATCCATTCACATATGCTGCTACTTCCTCTACTACTTTTTCTACTGCTATTCCTTCTAATCCTATTTCTTCTTCAGTCCAACATCCTTCCAATGATTTGTGGCATCAAAGTCTTAGTCATTCTCCAAGTGTAGTACCACAGAGAATATCCTCAATAAAGGATTGTGTGTCCAAATCAACACCAAATACTTGCTTTATATGTCCATTAGCTAAACAAGTTAGACTACAATTTTTCTACTGGTGTAACCAGATCAAATTCCCCATTTAGTTTGTAAATATGGAGGTTTGGGGTCCATATAGAGTGTGTACTTACAATGATTTTATATACTTCCTTACTCTTGTTGATGACTATTCCAGGATAACCTGGACATTTCTTTTGAGACTGAAAAGTGATGTCTATGTTGTTCTACTTGATTTCCTTCAATTAGTAAACAATCAATTTTTCTGCTTCTGTCAAAATCTTTAGATCTGATAATGGACATGAGTTTTTCAATTCTCTATGTTCTAATCTATTTAGATCCAAAGACATAGTCCACAAAGAAGTTGTGTTCACACCCCACAACAAAATGGGTGGTAGAAAGAAAACACAGACACATCCTTGAAATAGGAAGAGCACTAAGATTTCAAGCCCACATACTATTAAGATTCTAGAGGGGATTGTATTTTGAAAATAACATACATCATAAATAGAGTGCCTAGTCCAACCTTAAAGGGCCATTCACCCTATGAACTATTTCATGGTCAAACCCAAGCTTGACCATATGAGAACTCTTGGATGTCTTTGTATGCCACAAGGCCTAATTTTAATGACAAGTTTACTCCTAAATCTATTCCTGCAATCTTCATGGGTTATTTATCTACTCATAAAGGCTATAGGCTATATGATATTGAATCTAGTAATTTCTTTCTGTAGAGATGTAATATTTCATAAACATATCTTTCCCTTCAAATTACCTAAAAGTAAATTTCTTGCAGCTCCAGATTTAAACTGCTCACCATCCATTGACTTCCATGATACAACTTTACCTTTACCTGCTTATTCAGCACCTGACTTCTCACCTCAAACTATCATACCCTCTTTACCTAATCAATCTACTGATTCCTATGCACCACAATCCCCAGCAGTTCCTGATGATACATCCAATTCAATTCCAACTTCTTCACCTATTCCCCTATCTTCCTTAATGGGGATCTTGATAAGGAGGTCTACGTGACACTATCCCAGGGATTTGGTAGTCAAGGAGAGTCCAAAGTGTGCAAACTACTCAAATCCCTTTATGGGTTGAAACAAGCTTCAAGACAATGGAACCTTAAGCTCACACAAGCCCTCACAACTGCTGGTTTTCAACAAAGCAAACATGACTATTCTCTGTTCACTAGATTTTTCAACAATAAATTTGTTCTCGTGCTTGTATATGTGGATGACATCCTTGTAACATGAAATGATTTAGAGGAAATCAACCAGGCTAAAGCTTCACTTCAACAAAATTTCAAACTAAAGGACCTAGGAGAACTAAGATACTTCGTAGGCATTGAGTTTGCTATATCAAAGGAAGGGATACTTATGTCACAAAGGAAGTATGCACTTGAGATGATTTCAGAAACAGGCTTAGCAGGATCAAAACCAAAAGACACACCTATGGAACAGAATCTGAAACTCACAAGTGTGGTGTTTGATAAGTGCACTAACATAACCAAAAATGACGCGACATTGGTAGACATGGGGAGTTATCAGAGACTCATAGGGAAGCTGCTATACCTTACAATTACTATACCAGACATCTCATATGCATTCCAATGTCTTATTCAGTTCATGCATAGACAAAAAAATCCACAATATGAAGCAACATTATATCTCGTTAGATATGTTAAGAAGCAGCCAGGTTTGGGACTACTTATGTCCAGTAAAAGTAAAGAGCACATCATTTTTGTTAAACTAATTAAATAAGAAGATAATTTACAAATCCTAGTTAAATATAATAAATCCTAGATATGATGTTTGAATATTTCAGTGATATGGTATCGTGTCCAGATTAATAAATATCGAATAAATGCCCAATGATTGTCAATGAATATGAGGATAATGCAATAAATGTGACAAATGTCAATAAATGTAATAAGAAGAAATTTTTCATCCAAATGTTAGATGAGTTGGATGATTCCTTCTCCTGACAACAACGTGTGGTAATAAACTATAAAGATTGACAAAATGTTCTTGGATCTTGTGAGTAAAAAAGTGGAGTGAACAATGGAATCAAATATGGGCGACAAGACAATCTTTGTATATATTCTTGATAGTCAACCTTTTACAAGATGCTCTTATCAAAAAAGTGAAGATCCTCTTTTTGTTCCCTATCTCCCACTGTTTATAAGGGATATTCCTAGAAAACCCTAAAAAGTACTATTGAGGGAATATTCACTAGAACATTCCTTTTCATAATTCTGAGACTATTTTAACCACTATTACTATTTGTTCTCTACTCGACCTCGGTCTCGGTCTCTTGCTTGGCAACTCCTCGCTACTAGGCCTTGCTCGACCTCCGCCACAGCTCGTACATTTACATACATTAACTCTAGCCTGATTTTGACCCATACAGTTATCCCCTCCGCTTATTGAGGTCGTCTTCTTGGACGATCTCAGTGAGCGGACTTTATCTACAGCCAGACAGGAGAAATTTCGACGTGATGGCTGAGTAGAAGTGATCAATGCCGAAAAGGTGACATACCTTCCCAAGGGTCATGGTTGGCGTGGTTGACATAGGATGATGTCATGACCACGTGCGTCATCATTACGCATCTTCCCGATGCACTACGTCGTTTCTCGAGTCTTCCGCCTCTTTGGTTTTAGTTCCAATGATGGTTACTTGCGTCGATTCAAGCACCATAATTGTTTATAATTAGAGAGCGGGGAGTTTATAAATGAAACTTTCACATTCCCTACTTCATTTATGCACTCTGCTTATTCTCCTTCTCCTTCTTCAGCCCTTGATTCCCATTTCTTCTTATTCCTCAGTTCTTGCTTCCTATTTCATCTTCCATCGCTACTCTTTCTTACTAGCCCCACCGTATACGCGCTACTGAAAAATGACCAACTCGACTCACAACTCTGATCTAATGCCACCCCATTGTCAGTGGCCATGCCTTCTAGTGGTGGGGAGCCCATGGTTGTGGAAGAGGAAAACTTCCCCACCGTGGAGAAGGTTATTCCATGCGATCCCACTTCCAGGGACGAGTTCTCAAAAGAGCCTGTTCCAGACCCTGAGCTGGTGTTGTTCGAGATGGGGTCGAAGAAAATCTCAGCCCTCAGATCTAAATACCACATTCCCGCTCATGTTGATATCGTTCCGGCAGGGGACAACGTGATACGGGTCCATCGGCCCGGGTACTGTGCGTTCTACGCCTATTCGTTCTTAGTAGGCTATAATCTTCCCCTTCTTACACTAGCGGAGGAGTTATGTCGTTTCTAAGGAATTTTCTTGGCGCAGCTCTACCCCTAACTTTATAAAAGTTTCCTTATGTTGACGAAATTTACAGAGTTAGCTGGCTGCAAAGTCTCCATTCACCATCTTCTACACCTCTTCGTGCCGAGCTTCGATAGAGGTACAATGTTGATCTTTGCCATCGTGGAACTAAAGGGTTGGTGGCGGGGATTGACGACAAGGAGAACCGCCAATTTTGGTTCAGTTCCTTCTACATCAAAAGCGAGCACGTGGTGGCGAACCCGTGCATATTTCCTGTACAATGGAACTTCAATCGTAAGCCTTTTTTTCTATTCAAAGTATGCTTAGTCACTTTTCTTCGTGTTTTTTTTACTAGTTTTCCTATTGTAGCGGAGAGACGCCCACCTTCCCTGGTTATCGATATCAGCGACTAGGTAGCCCGCGTCCTGCCTCACACCATGGGGATTCATGATTGGGCGTCCATTAATAAGCGGTTCGGGCCCAAACCTTTGACCGATAAGTCGAACATTGGTTTTACATCCATTTCGTCCTCGTTATAGCTTGTTGCTATTTTCTGGTTCTCTTTGACATGGATCTCTTTTTGTCAAGTCGGCGAGCTTCTAAGAAGGAGAAGGCTCCCTTGCCTGCATTCCGCCAGGTGATCGCCTAGACCGGAATGTAGTTTGTGATGACCGAGTCCATACGAGGTGATCAAACTCTAACTCCGCCATTGGTTGACTCCGGCCCACAGGTGGCCGTTATGTCGGCTGAGACTGATAAATAGGGATTTTGACCTCTTATTTGCTCTCTTTTACTTGTGTTTTAGGTCAAAGATGCTTGAAGGTATCCCCGGAAACTAATGAAATGTGCTTGCTTGCAGGAATTGCTCAATATGAGCCAAAGGAATCAAAATCAACTCACAAAGGAGTCAAAAGTTGAACAAAACCGAAACTGGACAGAGCGGCCTGCTGTGTAGACCGCGAAAATATTGTGCGGTCGTGATCAATACTATGCGGTCCACAAGAATGAGATTCAGAGACTTGTACTTTTGGCAATATGATGAGCGCGGACCACATAAATATTGCGTTTGCAATAAAAATTATGCGGTCCGCGATGAATGAGAATCAGAGAGTTAGGAACTTGGGCAAAATGAAGGAGCGCGTACTGCACCAAAATTGTGCGACCACATGATATCAAGTGCGGTCGCACACACAATTGTGCGGTCTGCAATGATGAAGATTCACAGAGTTGTCTCAAGCCAGAGTAAAGCTTTTCTGCGAACGCATAATCATGAGCGCTGCCGCACTCAGAATTGTGCGGTCCACAGAAGTCCAACTCAAGATAGAGTCAAAAGTAAAGAACGCGGACCGCACCGGAATTATGCGGCCGCGAAAGCAAGAGTGCGACCACACTCAGAATTATAAGGCAGCACAACCTCCACAGGGGCATTTTTATCAGATATTTTCAGCTTAGTATAAATAGAACTTTTTATCATTTTTAGGATATGTTATGTTTTGGGAGAGCACCTGAGACGACTACTTTTACTGTTTTCGGAAATTTTGTACTAGATTCATCTCTAAACATTTGATTTTCATCCCATAATCCAATATTATGGATATTTGGCCTAGTTCTTTCTAGAACTCAAGAACTAATGGTTGCAAAATTGATTCATGCCTCTATGACTTAGTCTCTACTTGAGAAAGAGGGACTAAGTCTAGGGAAACTAGGCTAACAAGGAATTGGGGTGAATTCAAGAAATTGATAGCCCCAATTAAAAGGTTAAACCAAGAGATAGTAGTACCCGACTTGAGATAATATCACTTAATTCGTATGAATACCCATTTGGACTTGAGAAAGCCAAATTGGGCAAACTCATTCAAGCCATCGAGGGGTATAAAGTGAGTACCCGGGTGGGATAGCTATATTACAATCCCAACTAATCAAGCTAGCCCTAGATTTTACAACCCGTTAGATAAACACCTAGGTAGAAATCACGACCCTAGTCCCTTTAAACATTTGAAAAACCCTAAACAAATATATTGTCCTTAGTTTTATTTATTGCAATCATTAGAGTAAAGATAGAAGGAGAATATCAACCAAACTTGTGGAAGTGAAATTAGATTCAAAACCCGCAACTTGCTTAGATATAAACCTAATTTCAATCATTAACTCCTCGTGGATTCTAACCTGACCTTAGTTGGGTTATTATTGCATCGACCTCTTCGCTACTCAATAGTAGTGTAGGCTTGGACCCGATAAACTTTTGGCTCCGTTGCCGGGGAGTTAGACGGTATTAGCTATATATCTAAGTATTTGTGTGTTTTGTTTTTCTTTCCTTCCATTTTTCTAATTTTGTTTGTGAATTGCTTTAAGGTACTAAATGGCTCTTATCAATGAGGCCCTCGGAAATGCACCATTGGGGGAGGAGGTAGATGACAAGAAAGTGGACGAGGTTCATCTTGAGCCTCAGGTACAAAGGAGAGGCCGCCCACCTCATCATAACATCCCAAACTCTCCCCCACCTCATCCAAGAGCAACACATCGGGTGTTGCACAACGAAGGCTATGCTAGTGCAATAGTCCCGCCCCAGATTAGGGGGGGGGGGGGAATTTCAAATAACCAATGTCATGCTTGCACTGTTAGAACAACAAGGTTTCTTCACCGGAGCTCTACACCAAAATGCTTATAAGTATGTCAAAGGTTTTATTGATACGTCTTGGGGGATCAAACAAACAAATATTTTCGAGGACGCATTGAGGTTAAGGCTATTCCCTTTCTATCTACGAGGGAAGGCTTTGGATAGGCTGGAGAGGTTACCCAACCATTCAATCCACACTTGAGATGAGTTGGATGAGAAGTTCATTGCAAAGTTCTTTTCTCCGGGGCATATGGTGGCACTAAGATATGAGATTCTAGCTTTCAAACAAGCGCTAAATGAACCGTTACATGAGATTTAGGAAAGGTACCGCACAATGGTCATAGAGTGCCCTAACAACGACATGACCGAGGCCATGATCCAACAAACATTTTATAGGGGTTAATACAATGAATCAGTGTGTGGTAAATCAACTCGTCGGGGGTAATTTTATGAACACGTCGTATTCTCAAGCTTGTGAAATATTGGATGAGATGGCGGATACCTCTTCTGCATGGCAAAGTAGAGCCAATGTTCCTCAGGGTGACCCAAATGTTATTCACCTACACAAGGAGATACATGATCATGGACAACCTATTGCGGAGTTGACAACCACAATGAACCAATTGGCCAAGGCTCAATTTCAACAAGTTCAAGGGCCAAAACAAGTGAATGACATGGAAGGAGTAAACATGATGTTCAACAAGAGAAGGAAATGAGGTCAACAAGGTCAAAACAATCCAAAGCAGTTTGAGCAAAGTAATAGTGGGTACAATCTAGATGATGCATATGATGATCAAAGTGAAGAGGTTTAATATGTCAACAATTATCAAGGTCAACGGAGCAATGCTCCAAATAAAAAACAATGGAGATCACAGGGAAACCAAGGTAACTGGGGAAACCAAGGACAACAAGGAAATTGGAATAGTGGCAGCAACAACAAACAAAGAAATTGGGGGAACAACAACAATCAAAATTGGGGTTATCAAGGAAATCAAGGCAATTGGAGAGGAAATAATCAAGGCAATTGGGGTGGAAACACCAAAGTAATTGGGGAGGCAGAAACAATCAAGGGGGTTAGAACAATAAAAATCAAGGAAATCGGGGGTCAGACTTTCAAAGGCCCCCGATGTATCATCAACCGAAAAACCCACCTCCATATCCGTCGCAAGGTCCTAGTTCTTCCAACAATGAGATGGGACGGATATAAACATGTTCAAGAAAATGATGAGGGTGACAACCCCTCCGTGGAACATCAACGAAGGTTGAATGAGGCAATGCAAGAGGTAGTCAAGAAAGAGATCATCAAGTTGTTGGATGCTAGGGTTGTCTACCCCGTTTTTGATAGTTCATGGACTTCATCGGTGCAATGTGTCCCAAAAAAGGGGCATGGCTGTGATTACAAATGACAAAAATTAATTGATCCCCACAAGAACTCTCACCGGGTGTAGAGTGTGCATGGATTATAGGAAGCTCAACAAAGTGACTCGGAAAGACCATTTTCCGCTTCCATTTCTTGATCAGATGCTGGATAGGCTAGCTGGACATGCTTATTATTGCCTCTTGGATGGGTATTCCGGATATAACCATATTTTTATTACACCTTAAGACCAAAAGAAGATCACCTTCACTTGTCCATATGGCACTTTCACATTCTCGCGGATGTCTTTCGATTTATGCAATGCACCGACTACTTTTCAGTGGTGTATGATGGCAATCTTCACTGATATGGTGGAGAACTTTCTCGAGGTTTTCATGGATGATTTATCTGTTGTGGGGGATTCTATTGAAGAGTGTTTGGGAAATCTTGATAAGGTATTGGCATGTTGTGAAGAGACTAATTTGGTGCTTAATTAGGAGAAGTGTCACTTTATGGCCGAGAGGGTATGTCCTCGGCCACAAGATTTTCAAGAATGGTATTGAAGTTGATAAAGCAAAAATTTAAGTGATATCAAAACTCCTTCCTCGTATTTCCATCAAGGGAGTGAGGAGCTTTCTCAGTCACGCGGGGTTTTACCACCGGTTCATCAAGGATTTCTCAAAGGTGGTGAACCTCTTGTGCAAGTTATTGGAAAAAGATGCAAAATTTGTGTTCAATGATGATTGTATGAAGGCATTTGAGCTACTCAAGTATAGGTTGACTACCACTTTCATTATTACCGCACCAAAATGGGGCTTACCATTTGAGGACATGCGCGATGCTAGAGACGTGGCCGTAGGAGCAGTATTGGGGCAAAGAATCAATAATATGTTCCATTTGGTCTACTATCTAGTAAGAACATGAACAAGGCCCAAATAAATTATACGGTGATCAAGAAATAACTCTTAGCTATTGTCTTTGCTATGGAAAAGTTCCACCCGTACCTCATGGGTACCAAAGTGATTCTTCACACCGATCACACGACACTTTGTTATTTTATTAGCAAAAAGGAATCTAAGGTGAATTGATACGGTGGGTACCTCTTCTACAAGAATTTGATCTTGAAATCATAGACCTCAAAGGGAATGAGAATCAAGTGGCAAACCACTTGTCCCGATTGGAAGAGGAGGATAGACCCCATGATGGCCTTGAGATCAATGATTAATTTTCGGACGAACAACTCCTTTCCATGTCTATGACCGAGATGCCTTGGTTTGCCGATGTGGCAAACGATCTTGTGAGAGGCATTGTCCCAAATGATTTCTCTTCAAAAAAAATAAAGAAGATCAAACGGGACTGCTTGGACTACTATTGGGACGAGCCATATCTTTTCAAAATTTGCACTAATGGTGTTATCCGGAGATGTGTTCCAGAAGAAGAGTAATTGGGTGTTATTGAAGCTTCCCATTCTTCGCCATATGGTGGTCACCATGGTGAAGCGAGAACTACTACAATGGTCCTAAGATGTGGATTCTATTGACCTACCTTGTACAAAGATGCTAGCGAGCTCGTTAAGTGTTGTGATGATTGCCAAAGGGCCGGTGGGATCTCCAAGAAAAATGAGATGCCTCTCACCACCATCCTAGAGATCGATATTTTCGATGTGTGGGGCATCAATTTTATGGGTTTATTTGTGAGCTCATGTTGAACACCTATATTCTTGTTGCTGTTGATGGTTTGAAGCTGTGGCTTTGCCCAAGAATGAAGCACAGAGTCTGGTAGCTTTGTTAAAGAGAAACATATTCACAAGGTTTGGTACCCCAAGGTCCATCATTGTTGACGGGGGATCATATTTTTGCAGCAAAGCCTTCGACACTTTACTCTCTAAGTATGGTGTCACTCACAAGGTTTCGACCCCCTATCACCCCAAGTAAGTGGACAGGTTGAAGTCTCCAACTGGGAGATCAAGAATATTCTATCAAAGACTGTCAATGCAAACTAGGCTGATTGGTCAAGGAAACTTGACAATGCTCTTTGGGCCTATAGAACAACTTACAAAAATCCAATTGGTATGTATCTGTATCGGTTGGTGTTCGGGAAATCATGTCACCTCCCGCTGGAACTAGAGAATAAGGCCATATGGGCGTTAAAGAAGTTGAACCTTGAGTACGATATAGCTGCCAATCTTCGGGTGGAGCAATTGAATGAACTTGATGAGTTTCGGTTCCATGCTTACTCCAGCACGTCTTTGTATAAGGACAAGATGAAGTACCTACATGATAAGTATATCCGGAACAAAGAATTCAAAGAAGGTGACCTTGTCCTTTTATTCAACTCTCAGTTGCAGATGTTTTCAGGAAAGCAAAAATCAAGTGGAGTGGTCCTTTTGAAATGGTACATGTGACTCCTTTTGGTGCCCTAGATTTGAAAAATAAGAACGGTGAGATATCTAGAGTCAATGAGCACCGGGTGAAGCACTACCTTCGTAAGGTTGAAGATGGCCACGTTGTGGCATTTCTCCACTTCAAGTAAATGATGGTAACATGCGTCGTTCCACGACGTTAAATCACGCGCTTTTTGGGAGGTAACCCATGTGTCTTTTCTTTCTCTTGATTTTCTTTTTTTAGATTAGGCATTGTTTTGGGCTAACTGGTGTCACGCCCTTTTTCTCGTGAAATCGGGTTTTGACATTGAAAACTCTTTTGAGAGGGAAAGAATTGGTTATTGAGAGAGTCGCCACCTAACAGATTAAGGTATGTTAGGGAACCTATTGCAAATGACTCTGGTTTACTAGTTGCGTCACCAAAGATCGGGTAAAGGATCAAATTACTTCTAGGAGGTGTTAGGCACTCCTCGAGGTCCACAACGATGCGTCCTGGCCGAACATAACTTTTGTGAATTAGTCTAATAAAGAAAATGAAGGAATTATTTAATAGGAATGGGGGTCCTAAGTTTTTTAGACTATAGGATCACCCCATGCAACATAAATAATACTTTGTAACTCCCCAAGACGGGGTGTTACTCATATGTTTCAGCGAGCACAAACTATTATCTCCTGCTACCCGATTACTATCTTTAAGTTATATTACCTAAAGCGCTCTAATCAATTCTAACTCGTATCCTATGCGTGCACTACCCAACCCTTACCTATGGTCCTGTAGGCATTGTGACCTCTATTTTGGATTGTTCTAGACTCAACTTAGGTTGCTCAAAATTGTAAAAGCTAGATGACATACAAAACAAGTTGGGACTTTCACACAAGAGAAGATAAAGGCTCATTTTGGCCTCCAAACATAAAACAACAAATTCACGCAAACAAATTGGCGTATAGACAGTTTTAGCAGTTAAGGGTATTGGATCCTATAGACATAATTTCTACGTGATTCCGGATTTTAAACATGCTAACAGTTTATGAAAAGTAATTTCTAGGTGATTATGTAATTGCGTATCAATTTCAATTAAAGCGTTTGAACCCATAAGCAAGTTATCTAGGTGAATTACTCGACAGTTGAAAACAGAGATGCTCAAAATTATTTAGTTACTCCTATAGGCATGCTTTCTAGTGGTAGTTAGCAAGACATTTAAGCAGAACTCCAATTTTGGAATTTGGCACAAATTATAGTTATCCCTATGAGCGTGAGTTCTACCTTTAGTGATTGAGTCTTCTTATTAATTCCTAAAGATATGCATATTAACTAAGCGATTGTGACCATTGATTAAGACCTATAAACATAATTTCTAAAGAAATATATCTGAGTATGCTGAAATTGTTTATTGTATTTCCTATAGGCATGGTATCTAATCTTGCGAAGCAAAACAGACGGTATATTCACATAATTTATTCGAGTCAGAATGAAATCCCTATAGGCAGGTTATCTAACATACGATAGCAGTTATAAACATTTAGACACGTTTTCAGCATAAAATTTTTGGGCGTAAAGAAAAACCTATGACAACAACAATAATAACTACCCAGTATAATCCCACCAAGTGGGGTCTGGGAGGGGGGGGGGGGGGGGGGGGGGGGGGGGAGGTAGGATGTACACATCCTTACCCCTACCCTGGAAGGGTAGAGAGACTGTTTCCAATTGATCCTCGGCTAAAGTAGGTTCCATGACTAATTTTTTCTCACACATCACTACAATGAAATCATTTTTTTGTGAAAAAGGTGACCGAACCTTACTTCCGAGGTTGCCTACATATCCTTGGCTATAAAGGAATCAAGTCAGTGTAGTTCTGGGAAAATTTGGTAGCTGGGACTACCGGACACTAGAGTTAAGACTATTGTTGTTGCTGTTGTAGTTGTTGCTGTTACTTGCTGCTTACATCAAAATAAGAAAAGAACTACATATTGCTGCAAGCTAAGAGTTAAAAAATTCCTATCTATGTGTCTTCTAGTGTCAAATCTTTATTTTTGACCTGCTCGCTTGCGTTGACCTTAGATTGGATCTTGATTCTATTTGAAGAAAATATTATGACTCAAACTCGATTCCTTGCTTTCTGGATAAGAATTTTGAGAAGATGAATCTTGAGAAGCCGGGTTGCTGAAACATTGTCAAAGTTAACTCCAACTATCTAGTGATCGAAAGACTTATTTCTTCTGATGAGAAACTGAAACTGCAAGCTTTAATCGTCATTTATACAATATGGCAGAGCTTGAAAAGCCATCAAAGATGGACAAACGAACAAAATTTTTCTGCCCCAGGTTGGCACTAGGAAAATTTGTGAGTTATTAGAGAAATCTATAAACTATCTAATTTATTGAAAGGAACATAGAAACGGTAGTATAAACTAGATAAAAGAGATAAAATTGGTAACGAGGGATTGTGTACCTTATGTCACAAAGAGGATAGATAACCAGGGGTTGGTACCCTATATTACTAAAAAAAGTGTAACCAAGGGTTGGCGCACTGTATTACTGAAAGGAAATGTAACCAGGGGTCGACACACTGTATTACTGGAGGGGATATAACCAGGGGTTGGTACCCTGTATTACTGAAAAGAAGTGTAACCAGGGGTTGGTGCCCTATATTACTGAGATGGAAAGTAACCAGGGGTTGGCGCCCTGTATCACTAGGAAGGAATGTAACCAGGGGTTGGTATCCTGTATTACTAAAAAGAATGTAACCAAGGGTTGGTACCCTGTATTACTCAAAAGAAATGTAACTAGGGGTTGGCACCTTGTATTACTAAAATGGAAAGTAACCAGGGGTTGGCGCCCTGTATCACTAGGAAGGAATATAAACAGGGGTCCTGTATTATTGAAAATAAATACAACCAGGGGTTGGTACCCTGTATTACCAGGAAGAAAATGTAACCAAGGGTTGGCACCCTGTATTACCAAGGAAAACTGTAACCAGGCATTAGCGCCCTATATTACTGAGAGGAAACGTAACCCGGGGTTAGTACCCTGTATTACCGAGATTAGAGAGTAACCAGGGGTTGGTATCTTGTATTACTGAAAATGAATGCAACTAGGGGTTGGTACCCTATATTACCAGGAAAAAAATGTTACCAGGGGTTGGCACCCTGTATTACTAAGGAAAACTGTAACCAGGGGTTGGCACCCTATATTACTGAGAGGAAATGTAACTAGGGGTTAGTCCCCTGTATTACCGAAATTGGAGTGTAACCACGGGTTGGTACCCTGTATTACTGAAAAGAAATGTAACCAAGGGTTGGTGGCTTGTATTACTGAGAGGAAATGTAACTAGGGGTTAGTACCATGTATTACCGAGATTGGAGTGTAACCAGGGGTTAGTACCCTTTATTACTGAAAAGAAGTGTAACCAGGGGTTGATGCCCTGTATTATTAAAAGGGAAAGTAACCAGGGATTGGCACCCTGTATTACTGAGATGGAATGTAACCAGGGGTTGGCACCCTGTATTACTGAAAGGAGTGTAACCAGGGGTCGACACCCTGTATTACTGAAAAAGTGTTGAATCTCTCTAGGCAAAAAGATTTTACTTGAGTTAAGCTACATAACATAACCTGAGCGAAAAGTACTTCTATCCGGAACTATGAGCGGGATCCTCCTAGGTGATATGATTCTACCTGAGTTATGCTATGTAAAACAACCTGGGCAAAGAGTACTTCTACCCAGAACTATGAGCTGGATCCCACTAGGCGAAATGGTTCTACTTGAGTTAATCTATGTAGAATGAACTGAGGCGAAAAGTACTTCTACCTGGAACTATGATCTGGATCCCCCTAGGAGAAATTGGTTCTACCGGAGTTAAGCTACGAAAATAGGGGATATTGACAGTAGTGATGCATGCTTAAAAATAAAAGAAAAATGGAGATTTTAAGGAGTTTACGTTTGGTGAAATTCGTCCTTTGAAAATCGCCATTCTGCACTTCTTTGTTCCTGCTTTCAAACAAAGAAAAAATTGTGAGTTTTCAAAGTGGTGGTTGGTTTGTGGACTTGATGCCCTGTTATGGTTTGAATTCACGTCCACTCCGCCGTTGAAGAACTGAATCTATCAGTGTGGTACCGAGGTGCTCAGGTACTCTGTTTTTCATTCTGGAGAACTTGTTTTCTGACGTTGCCCCTGAATATTTCATATCGGATGTCTATGGTACCACTAACCCTTGTTCCCTAACGCAAGGAAATTTTTTCCTTTAAAAATCAAACTCAGTTGTCGTGCACCCAGTACCAATTTGCATTTGTAGTGCTTATCAACTTTGCTCATGAAACAGGTCTTGCTTAGGCGACCTTTTCAGTTTCTTTAAGACACTTTGTTTGCCTTATCAAATGAGATAACAGATGGATTATGCCTTTGTCAATGCCATATATGCCCCAAATTGTGCTCGATATTATGGGAAAATTGTAGCCAGTTTTGCATCCATTTCTTTGCTTCGCTTTTGATGCAAGATTAGACCGAAAGGGATTCAAATAAAAATTATGGGTAACAACAAAAGAATAAATAAAGGTGAAAAATAACTATGCTTAAACAAAAGGTGTCCCTTTCGAGTAAAGGAATATGGATACTTATCTGGAGGTATGTGCCGAATTCAATGAATCATGACATGCATTTTAGATCGGAGGCCTGATCCGTCTGAGCTATCTAATTCTCAAAATCCTTCGCAAATGTTCATATTGAAACTGTCTTGGTTGTGCTCATACCGAGGTATCGAGGACCCTCATTTGGATGGTAGCGCCCTTTTTGGGTTTTCGCTAACTGACCTCTCTCATTTCTATACTCACTGTCGCCTCATGGTGCCCATTTGGGTTTTCACCGTTAAGACTCTCTGATTTGTTCTTCTTTTTTTTCATTTTTTTTCTTTGAGATATGACATGGGGAAGGTTTCCCAATGACCCTGGCATGGGGATTTCACTCACTCTCAAAGATCGATCAGAAGTTCTTAACAGGGAAAAATGGGGAAATAACCTTGAACTGATTTACAACTTTTGGAACCGTTTCTACAGAAAAAATCATAAAATACAACAAACTTCTGCCTCAGTTTTGGGAATATGGATTTTTTGTTGTGATGGGACCGAACCCAGGGTAAGGTTACCTATGTATCCTTTTGGAATCAGGTCGAACGTAGTTCAATGACTTGGAAGATTTGTTATTTGACTTTTTTTTCTTTTTCTTTTTTTGCAAGTACACATGTTCCAAAAGTGGAAAACAAAGAAGACAAATATACCTCAAAAGGGTTAACAAAAGAAGACACATATTCGGAATGGCGAGCAATGATAGCCTTCGTCATCTCGGTTCTGAGAAAATCACGCATGAAAGTTCCACAGTGGGTACATATAAAACATAATATCTTTTGACTGCATCTGCGTTAATAGTCATATCTGGTACCCGTACTTCATCTACCAAGTGCAAGGCCCCTCTTGGTAACACTTTCTTAATGATGTAAGGTCCTTGCCAGTTTGGGGCGAACTTTCCTTTAGCTTCTTCTTGGTGTGGAATAATGCATTTCAGAACGAGTTGGCCTACCTCGAAGTGCGTTGGACGCACTTTTTGTTGTAAGCGCGTGCCATTATTTGCTGGTATAACTGGCCAAAGCACATTGCTGCTAGCTATTTTTCATCAATCAAAATTAGTTGTTCTAATCGGATCTTTACCTATTCTGTATCTTCAATCTCTAATTCTGCAATGATTCGAAGAGAGAGAATTTCGAATTCAGCCGGTATTATAGCTTTCGTTCCATATACCAGCAAATAAGGAGTCGCACCAACAGATGTGCGAATAGTCGTGTGATATCTCAAAAGATCAAAAGGCAACTTTTCATGCCATTGTTTGGAACCTTGGATCATCTTCCTAATGATCTTCTTGATGTTCTTGTTTGCTGCTTCAACGACTCCATTGGCTTTTGGCCAGTAAGGGGTAGAATGTCGATGCACAATTTTAAATTGCTCGCATATCTCCTTCATCAAATGACTATTTAGATTGGCTGCATTGTCAGTGATAATGGTCTTTGGGATACCAAAGCGACAGATAATGTTGGAATGAACAAACTCTACCACTACTTTCTTGGTGACTGCTTTGAAAGTTACAACCTCCACCCACTTGGTGAAGTAATCAATTGCAACCAAAATGAATCTATGCCCATTTGAAGCCTTTGGCTCGATTGTCCCAATAACATCCATTTCCCAAGCAACGAAAGGCCAAGGATAGGACATGGGATGCAATTCGGAAGGAGGCGACTGAATCAGGTCACCATGAATCTAGCATTGGTGACACTTGCGAACAAAAATAAAGCAATCTCGCTCCATAGTAAGCCAATAGTACCCTGCCCACAGAATCTTCTTTGCCAAAACATATCCATTCATGTGAGGTTCGCATACCCCGAATGTACTTCGCTCATGATCCGTTCAGCTTCTGTTGCATCTATGCATCTCAACAAGTTTAAATCTGAGGTCCTTTTATACAAAATTTCCCCATTCAGGAAGAAGTCGCTGGTGAGTCGCCTTATAGTTCTTTTTTGATCTCCCTTGGCATGCTATGGGTATTCCCTTGTTTTCAGGAATTATTTTATGTCATGATACCATGGTTCACCATCTGGTCCTGTCTCAATAGTGTTGCAGTAACCGTGTTGATTCCGAACTTGGATTTCCAATGGATCAATATGAGTGTTGCCTGAGTAAGGGAGCATCGAGGCTAAAGTAGCCAAGGAATCAGCTAGCTCATTATGAAACCTGGGAATGTACCTGAACTCGATGGATTTGAATCTTTTGCTCAGGTCTTGCACACATTGTCGATATGGAATAAGTTTGATGTCTCGAGTCTCTCATTCGCCTTGGGCTTGCCGGATAAGCAAGTCTGAATCTCCCATAACCAATAGTTCATGCACATCCAGATCGAGGGCAATTTACAGACCCATGATACAAGCTTCGTATACTGCTGTATTATTGGTACAAAAGAAACGAAGTCAAGCCATTGCAGGGTAATGTTGTCCAATATGTGAGATGAGGATTTCCCCAATCCCGACTCCTTTGATATTGACAGCCCCATCAAAATACATTTTCCATAAATGGCTATCGTCTGAGACTACTTCCTCTATTGAGTTGGCATCTTCGTCTGGGAAGTATGTGTTAAGTGGCTCGTACTATCATCAACTGGATTCTCTGCCAAAGCATGTGCTTTCATCACGGTGCGAGTGACATAGATGATGTCGAACTCTGTGAGTAGAATCTTCCATTTTTTCGAAAGAAAGGCTCTTCTAAAGATGATAGAAAAAATATTTTTTTTTTAATTTTTGTTTTTTTTCTTTTTGAATTTTTGGGAAAAAGACTTCTAATAAAAAAAGGTAGAAAACATTTTTTGGATTTTGATTTTCTTTTCGAATGAAAGACTTCTAAAATGGAAGAAAATACTTTTGAGTTTAATTTTTTTTGTTTGGGATTTCTGAAAGAAAGGCTTCTAAAAAAGGAATTAAAGGATTTTTTTTTGGATTTTTGAAAATTGAGGGACAGAACTTATGAGGTTTGCCTACGTATCTCACATATGGTGAGAATGAAACCTACGTAGTTCGGTGAAACTGGGTATTTTCTCTTTTGATTTTTATGAAAATTAATCTTTACATCTCACGTCAGACTACTACAAAATCTTAGTAAAAAAAAAGATTATTTGTACTAAATTAGGAAAATGATTTTTTTAAATAATTCCACTCAACTAATTTTTTAAAGTCGCTCAACAATCCAAGTAAGCCTTCCAAACGATGTAGCAAGTAGCACATAAGTGAACATGATGGTCTCAATGAGGATACTTGTCTTATACGAACCCGATCCATGTGCCGAGTTTCGCTAAGTCACATACATGTGATGCAAATAAAGTGAAGCTACTAGGGATATCCAGTATGAGGTTTGTCTTCTAGGTTTAAATCCTATCGGAGAAGGAATCTAGACTGGCTTACTAGAGCGGACAACTCGAGCCGAGGAGGGTTAGCGTACCCGTAGCATTGCTTTCCGGCTTAGCTGGTGGTGCTCCCCGCCTAAAACATGTGTGACTAAAATCCTTCACCGGGCGACAAGCACCTCGGCTATCTCAAAGAAAGTGGGCTATGTCAAGTAAATTCCCCATTTTAATTCAAGAAGACTCAGAAGGGGGTACGTGAGAAGACAATTTATATGTACAGTTCAACAATATCAAAGCGGTAAAAATGAACAGGTCGCACACTAGCCAAAAATAAATCACAATATATACAAAATTAATAAAGCCAAATAAAAGTCAACATGTACAAGCTCGAATTTTGATTTTCCCCAGCAGAGTCGCCAGAGATGTCACACCCCTTTTCTACCCCACCAAATGATAATGTGTATTATGGATTGTGGGTTAAAGGATTTTTCCAATTGAAGCGACAAATTTGAATAGGGATTGTTTTATTTATAGAGTCGCCACTTGGAATTGATTTTTCGGTGTTCCAAGTCACCTTTTATTTGAATCCCTAGTCAAAGTAAGTTTTGACTCTATTTTTATCGGTCCGCAAAAACAAAGTTCTGGTAAGGAATTCTGTTGATCGGGGAGAAGCTGTAAAGCATTCCCCGAATCTCGTGGTTCTAGCACGGTCGCTTTTATTGACCAAATCTGGCTTGAATTAATTTTGGACAAATTGTGATTTATAAGATTTTCATGTTTTACCTATCCACTTTTACTTCTTGATTATTATCTATGGAAAATGATTTTTGATAAATTTTGTTGTCATAATCACGCTACGCAAGCGAATGCGTGATCGTGACAAAAATTAATTAATTTATCATAATCGCGCCTCGCAGGAGAATCTGCAATCATGACAATATTCGCAGTATTTTGAGAAATCACTACATTTGTGCTTGAGGAAATTATTTTTGAAAATTTTTAGAAGTTACTATCGCGCTACGCAAGCGAATCCACGACTATGACAAAAGGATTAGAAACTAGTTAAAGCTATTGTATATAGTATGAGATTATTTAATGTTAAACATCATGCTACACAAGTTTCACGACCCAAATTCCCAACCTTAGGGATTGTGATGGCGCCTAACACCACACTTGCTACGCAAGCCAATGTTAGAACTTGATTAGCCTTTTCCTTTGAATATTTTACTTAAACCAATAAGACAATCTAAAATAAACTAAATCTAATAATTTCCAATGAATAACTTCATGAAAAATAATAAAAACCAATAATTAAGCCAAACCACGAACTAAATATATATATCTATAAGACTACCCAGGGTTTGGTGTCACAATTCACGAACCACTAAGAATACTACAAATAAGGGGCTGAAGAAATAATGTAACTGTTTTGAATGTAATAAAACAGTGTCTATCGAACTAAGAGAAGACTCCACGAATCTGCGGACGCCACCAGATCTACCTCATGTCTCCGAATGACCAGATCTACCTCGCGTCTCCGAATGATGACGTCAGCTACTAAAGTCTCCTAACTCTGGCCGGTACCTGGATCTGCACAAAAGAGTGCAGAGTGTAGTATCAGTACATTCGACCCCATGTACTGAGTAAGTGCCGAGCCTAACCTCGACGAAATAGTGACGAGGCTAAGGCGGGGCAATATATTTTAACCTGTAATAGTATATATATATAACAAAACAGGAAAAAATACAATTCTAAACAAACAAGAACAATAAACTTGTAACAATAAATAAAATAACTCAGTTGCCTCTTTCCAAGCCTCAGCTATAACCAAAATCTTACATAAATTTCCAACGTTTCCAAAGTTTTGACTTTTAAAATAAAAGTAAGTGTAAATGCGTAAAACAGTAAAGTAAAACAATAATTTTTCAAATCTTTTTTTTTTTTTTTTTTTTGGAAAATCAGTAAAAAAAAAATAGGTATCTTCGCTTATTGCTCCTTGTTGCGGCGTGCAACCCACTCCCACCTGTCCCACCTTATTAGACCGCCTTATACACCCTTATTACACCTGTTGCGGCGTGCAACCCGATCCCACCTTCCACCCTTATTACACCTTGTTGTGGCGTTCGACCCGCTCCCACCACACATTTCATATCAATTTATTTACTTATGAAAACTTTCACAACTCAGGCCAAGACTTTCACAACACTTTTGTCTCAACAATTGTAAACAGAGAACATTAAATCTCATAAGCTTTATCCAACATCATTTCACAATAAAACCAACCACAATATATGTAAATATTGTAACGCTTTCATCCAGCTCAATCTTTATGTACCATAACAAAATCAAGGGAACATTCAACACCTTCAACACACTTGCAACAATACTTGGTAATAATCTAATGAAACCAAATATCCATGTAAACCTCAATGACCATAAAACAGTTAAGCCAGGAAGCAAATAAATGGGAAACGGGGAAAGAGTCATGTTAAACAAAAAAATTGGTAGTGCATAGGCACTCGTCACCTCACCTATACACTATATACAAGTAATTTCACAAAAAAATCAGGTCGGAGATTCTTATTCCCTCAAGTCAAAGTTAAACCAATCATTTACCTCAATCTCACAAGCAATCACTGCTCTAGCATGGCCTTTCCTTTAGAATTTGCCTCTAATCTACTGGAATGTAATCACAATTGGTTCAATGTCATAAACCATAGCCTAAAGGAATCAACTTTATTGAAAAGCAATGGTTCTCCTATGTTTTCTTATCCAAATTCAAAAATTGACCCCGGACCCGCTCGGTCTAAACTCGAGGTTCGGATTAAAACCCGATTACCCAATCTCCTCCGAGTTCGAATATGCAATTGGTACTGGAATTCCAATTCCCCAAATTTTGAAATTCCTAAATTCTACCCAAAAATCCCAATTTTCACCATAAAACTATAGATTCTAGGTGAAATCTTATAAAAGTAGTTAAGGATTTAAAGAGAGGAGTTATAAATCACTTACCTATGATTTGGGGAAAAAAAATATTTTGGAAAATCGCCTCTTCCATCCTACGGTTTTATTATTTTTGAAAAGTTGTAGAATAATGAAAAGTCTTGTATTTATACGCACGCCTCAGGACCCGTCACCACTGCCAGCAGAATAATTTCGCTGCTATAACGACCCGATCGGTCGTTTTGAGCTCTAGCACGTCGTTCGGCGGTTTGAGGACATGAGCAGTTTTGTGTCAGGTATTATGGCTCGTAGGCGTGGTCGAAGTTGAATTTCGGGAAGTTCGGAGTCAAATTGGAAAGAAAATTCTCATTTCGGAAGCCTTAAGTTGGAAGAATTGACTAAGATTGGAAATTTCAATTAACAACCTCGGAATCAGGGTTCCTACAGGTTCGTATGATGATTTCAGGCTTGGGCGTATGTTCGGATCGGGCTTTGGATAACCCGGGATCATTTCGGCATATATTGTAGAAGTTAGCATTTTATAAGGAATTTCATAAGTCTGGGTTGAAAGGCATTTCAGTGATATAGATGTTCGTTTGGGATTCCGAGTCTGGAAATAGCCATGTAAGGTGATTCTGGATTTGAGAGCGCGATCGGAAGTGAATTCGGATGTCCGTAGGTTATTTTGAAGTCATTTGGCTAAAGATAGAAATTTGAAGGTTTTTGAGAAATCTGACCGGAAGTGGAAATTTTAATATCGGGGTCGGAATGCGATTCCAAAAATTGGAGCAGGTCCTTAATTTTGAATGTGACTTGCGTGTAAGATTTGAGGTCAATCGGACTTGATTTGATAGGTTTCGGCATCGAATGTAGAAGTTTCAAGTTCTAAAGTTCATTAAGCTTGAATTGGGGTGCGATTCATGATTTCGACATTGTTTGATGTGATTTGAGGCCTCGAGTGAGTTCATATCATGTTTTGGGACATGTTTTTATAATTGGTTAAGGTCCCAAGGGCCTCGGGTGGATTTCGGAAGGTTAACGGAATAGATTTCGGACAAAGGGGCTGCTGATTTTTTGCTGTAACAGCTGGTTTTGGATAGCAATTGGTCCGATCGCCGAGCTGACTTTGGAATCATATATATCAAAATCTATTAAGAATATGAAAATTTGCAAAACATAAAAGTTATATCCCTTGCATTCTAGTTTCCATAAAGTTAAACCATTCATGATTTTGACATTTGATCAGAAAGTTATGATCGATTGATGATGGCTGGTGAAGCAGATTCGACAGAGTTTTCTGATGCATGGAGCCGACTTTGGAAGCTCATATCTCGGAATATTTAAAGAGTTATATGGTGTACATCCTATTAAATGAAAGATCTTCGAGTCCAGTTTTTAAATCTTCAAACTGTTTATCATTTGATATTTCTACAAGGAGTTATGGGTGTTTCAACAAAAAGTATACAACTGGGGAAAATTGTAATAAGATGTACAACCTGCATAGGACAAGGTACAACTCGATGAAGTACCTGGGCAGATTGTTTTAAAAACGAGTTTTGGCCCATTTCTTTCATTTATTTCATTTGGACGATTTTGGAGAGCTCAAGGAGGGATTTTCACCAAGCAACACTAGGTAAGTGATTTCTTTGTATTTTTGAGTTAAATATGTGGTCTTACATGGATTTAGACATGGAAAATTAGTATAAATTTGGGATTTTTGGGGAAGATCTAGAATTTGGAATTTGAACTTTTACCATGAATTTAAGCATGAAAATTAGAGTAAATTGTATATTTGAGTTAGTAAGGATATGGGTAGAATTTATCTTCGAGAAATTTTGGAATCCGTGTACGTGGGCCCGAGGGAATTTTGGTCAACTTTTCGAGCGGAGTTGGGAACTTATTAGTTTGAATTTTTACAAGTATTAGAGTGAATTTTTATTGGTTTGCCTGCTATTTGAATAGTTTTGGGGCGTTATGCATCAATTGGAGTCGTCGGAAGGGCTTGGAAGCCAGTTATGGAATTTCGGAGAAAGGTAAGTCTCCTTTATAACTTTGTGAGGGGGAATTATCCCCATAGGTGAACTAATTGAATGAGTGCTACTATTTGCGGGGGCTACATACGTACGAGGTGACGGGAATCCGTGCGTAGCTACTATTATGCTTGTGTCTGGGTAGTCTAGGACCCACTAGCATGCCTTACTTGTTGTACTTGGAATCTTGTCAATGATATTAGACTGTTAATATTATCGAATTAGTAATTGAATACCTAAAAAGGTTAGAGCTTACTTTTCTTAATAATTTAAAAAGAGAATTGATTCTTCCTTGCATAATTGTGTTCCTGATAAAATTGTAATATTTAAAACCTTATCAAATTTGGCAAATGAAATTCCAGAAATGATTTAAATACTATCTTCATGTTCAGTTAAAGAGAATTTTATCACTTCCTTGAGAAACTGTTTTCTTGATAAAAATGTTGATTTATTGTGTGAATATGTGTATCTATGAGTACCTAAGTCGCATGTATGATTCGCGAGAAGGATAACTTTATTATTTATATATAACCGCGTTGCATGATCGATTCACGAGAGGGGGGAATAGATGCATCTATGGTTCGAGCCATTCGACCCTTCGGCAGTGCACATTTTAATATTGTTGGTCCGCACTGTTCGATCCTCGGCATTTCTTCCGCATGATGATTTCTGCGTACTTTTATGTGATTTATACATGTCTACTAGCCTGAAAATTATAAATTGTCAACTGAAATGACGAATATTTAAATTCTTAATTGTGAAGGAATTTGTTGTTTCTTATCACTACGTATTCAATTGCCCATGAAATTCATGCTTAGTGTCTCCCTTTATTTTTATTAAATTGACCTCTAGCAAGTGTATTCGACCTCTTGTCACTACCTCTCTGAGGTTAGGCGGGATACTTACTAAGTACACGTTATTTTCATACTCATGCTACACTTGCTGTGCATTTTTATTGCACAGGTACATTCGTAGATAGTGGCCTTGCTTGACGCAGTGATGTGGCTGGCTTGGAGACTTAGAAGAACTGCACCATCCGGAGATGAACCGCAGCCGACAGAGTCTGCCTCAGATGTATTGTACTTTGTTTCTAAATTTCTTGTCCAATTTGTATGTCAGACAAGCATTGTAGTATCTGTATAAGTCTTAGAAAATATTCTCATGCACTTGTGACACCGGGTTCTGGGATGTATTTCATTAAAAATGGATTATTAAACTATCGCATTTTCTTAACAGATTTTTATTCAATTATTATGTAATAAAGTGAAGGGTAATGATTTCAGGTATTATAATAAAGGTTTCATTAACTTCTAAGTGTTTGTTTGCCTGACCGTGGGGTCTGGCGCCATCACGACCCTTATGGATTTTGGGTCGTGACAACGTGGTATCAGAGAACTAGGTTCCTTTAGGTCTTACGAGTCATGACAAAGTCTAGTAGAATCTTGCAGATCGGTACAAAGACGTCTGTACTTATCTTCGAGAGGCTACAAGGCTATTAGGAGTACTTCCTTTCTTTATTCCTCATCGTGCGATTTGATTCCTTTGAGGCTTATGCCTACATTTCTTCTTACTCAATCTTACGCGTCTCGAAGTGCTTGCTATAAATCGGGAATTGAGGAATAATAATGGTACCTCAAATGGGGTGCAGGATGTTTCTCCCTGCGAAGTTGATTGGGGCCATTGATATGGCTCTGCGGAAGGATATTATGTTGTTCAGCTCAGTAGCTGTGTTTCTCAAAGCTTTGATGCTATGTTCAGGTTCTTATGATGCTTATTATTGGTCACCACACGGTATTGGCGTAGTGATGGGAAGCTTGCCCATATGTTGGGGCAGTGAATGACTTGAAAAGGGGGTCTTCTCAGTGGTTCTATATTGAATAAGTATTTCTAATGAATGCGGCTCGAGAAAGATGATCTTCGGGAAGGCCTAAGGTTGTGGTGATATGCTAGTTTAAGTTCTACAGAGAATGATATTCAATTGAGGAAACAATTGGGCAACATACGATGAAGGAAGATATGTGAGAAGTGCTAGGTAGTGGTTCCATTTCTAGGAGGCCAGGTGTAAGAAGAGGAATTCGAGCAGTCGCGTAGAGGGGGAGTTTGACCAAAGTGGGAGAGCGGCAGCATAGTGGTGAATTAGAATATATTGTAGCGCATTTAGTAGATGTCCATGAGGAACAGACAGACTGGTAAAGTTGGTGAATGAGAACAGGCTTAGGATGAGGTATTGATATTGTAGAGAGTGTGCAATACGGCGTCGTTGGAAGGTGTTAGATGTAATTTCCACAGGTGGGTTAACTCTCGTGAGCAGGTTAGCGGTCGTGCGGTTGGCAAGTTTCTCCGAGAAATTCTTGTGGCTATTCAGGGGGGGCCGAATATGTGAATAATGCTAGAGAATTTGAGTATTCATGGAATGCTAACATGAGGATTTGGAAGGATTTGATGGGTTGGTGGAGCAAGATCATGTTAGCAATGAAGAAAGAATTTCGGTGGGGTCCAGAGTGGTGCAAGGAGTAGCTTTAGGCTAAGTGGGAGAGTCCTACCGCCTGCAATTGGGTTGCAGGATTATCTTCTCATGGGGTTGCAGATTATCTTCTCATGGGGTTGTGGATTATTCGGTATTGGAAAGTTATTACAGCTAAGGGGAAAGGAGTAAAATGGTAATTGTGCATGGGATTTGATAAATTTGTGCAAAAGTTGGCCCTATTGGACCAATGTTAGGCTTTGGAAGATTCAGAATTTATGCTTAACGCATAGACGAGTTATAAGGGTAGTGACTCAGTCACATGCTTCATTGAGAAGGTGTTCATGTGCTAGAAAAGCCTTGGAGTTGATTGTATTCGGGACCAGTCAGAGTGGGTGACTCTCAATAGTGGTCCTAATGAATTCAAAGTTAATAATGCAGTGTTTAAGGGTTTCGAGCAGCAATATGGTTAAGAACCGAGCTTTTGCAGCATAATTTCTGAGAAAGGGAAAATAGTTGGAGTGTTCTATGTTATTTTCAGCGTACAGAAGAGTATTGGAGGAGTGAGAGAAATAAACTTCGGATTGTAGAAAGATTATCAGGAGGGTATGAGACGGTTTGAGGGATTTAGACAGCATGGCCTCGTGAATCAAGGCCACTCGGGATGAGCGAGGATTGAGTTTGCTATGAGTTGAATGGGGTTACTATTATTTCTGAGGCAATTAAGGATGATTAAAACAAGATAGACTGGTTAGCCATGGTTGAAATGGCACATGTACGACAACGATCAGTTTCTGTAATGTGATTAATTTATGCATGATGTTTGTGCCAGTTCGTGCGAGGCTTGTCGGCTTCCGTAACGGATTTTATTTGGAAGCATTCAAGTATTATGGCCTGTCAGGTGTAGGAGGATCCCGGAAGGATTATGGTGGTATAGAATACTACTTAAGGATTTGCATGTATTGTGATTGTGATAATTCACTCGTGTGTTGTTATGGTTCTCTTGAATTGAGGTGAGAAAAAAATGGGGTTTCTATAGGATGAAGTGTCCACCCTATTAGTAGTTCAAGAGTTATGATGGGATTCTACGTGTAAGGTGCAATAAGCTGTATGGAATTGGAAATAAGGATCAAGATTGTAGTTCGGTGTTAACAAGGATGTCATGAGCTCGAAGGAGCAAGAAAAAGGGATATGAATGTTTAGAGTAAGCTGGTGTTGTCTTCAGCGTCACCTGAGATCGGTGTTTGGTAAAAGAGGCTTTGTATCCTGGTTATGGGTTCTTGATTTGTTTTACATTGTTAGTGTGGTCGGTGGTATAGATGTGCAGACTTGTTATCTCGTGTGAAAGGTCGTGGGAGCGTGACCACGGGAAGATTGTATAAGTGTGATATGTAGTCACCTGATTGATTGAAGATTTAGACCAAGTATAAGGGAGTGCAATATTGCTTATTTGAGAATTTATGCCTGGAAGGTGTTCGGTTCAGTTAGTTGTGGATTGTGGGGTGTTTGTCCCGACTATGATGGTTGTTCTTACGTGTTATGAGAGGAAGTGGGCTATTATGGACCCAGTTAAAGATATTAGCCTAGTTCAGTGTGAGCGGAATCGGCTTGAGGGTTGTGAATATATTCAATGTGGTTGTGGGATCCATGTGAATCAGGTGTGTTCATTCTAGTATGGCTCTTCTCAAGGAGGGGTGTTGGAATATTAGATATTGTGCAATCTTCGTCCAATTCATGTAATATTATGATTGTGCCGTATGAGTAGTGAAACAGATTGATAATCCCTATGTGTTGAGTCTTCGTGTAGAGATGAGGTTATGTGAGCAGGAGATCTCTGGAGATTCAGAGTATATATATCGCACCTCAGTTGTGCTCGAGTTTGGTAGCATATGGGCCTATCAGTCTCCCCAGGATGGTATTATGTGCTTAGCGTGCTCGTGACCGATATTCAGTAATTTGTAATATTGAGCAATTTGGCTCGGTGTGTATTTCCTTATGTGAATTTCATGATAGGGTCTACTGGCACGCCTCCACGGGTATGCTATTTGGATCGGGTTGCATGGCGCAACAATGTGATGTTGAGTAAGGTTCCCACATTTACTTTTCCTGTGTTTTGCTTCCTATTTTCTGAGGAAAGTTCATATTAGTTACATGAGTCGAGTTGTCCCTTCTTGAGTCATTTATTTATGCATCATGTTCGAGTTGAGGCCTATTGGAACGTTGTGGAATCATGTGAGACTATTGGTCATTCCTGGGGTGATTTATTGCCTGAGCATTTCATACTGGGCGAGACGAAATTATGGTATCAAGGATCGGTGCGATAAGATAATGTGAAGTATGTTACAGGACAATTACTGTAAGGACCCGACCGGTCATTATGAGGTTTAAACACCCGTTCGATGGCGTAAAGTCTTGAACAACTTCACATTGTTTATATCGACCTACTTGCGTGGTTGGATTCAATCACCGGATGATCCGGAGTCGAATTGGAAGAGAAATTCAAATTTGTGAAGCTTAAGTGATGGAAGTTGACCGGAGGTTTGACTTTGCGTAAACGGCCTCGGAATGAGTTTTGAGTGCTGCCAACAGCTTCATATGATGATTTTGGACTTAGGTGCGAGTCCGAAATTGGTTTTGGAGGTTCGTAGAGTAAATTGAGGTAATTCGGCGAAAGTTAGGATTTCGGCGATTTCGGCCGATGGGTGAAATTTTGATATCGGGTTCAGAATGGAATTCCAGAAGTTGGAATAGGTTCATAGCATCATTTGTGACGTGTGCACAAAATTTCTGGTCATTCAGATGTGGTTTGGGTTGGTTTTGGCATCGTTGGCGTATTTTTGAAGTTTAGAAATTCTAGGCTTGAATCCGAGAATTATTCGGTGTTTTAATGTTGTTTTGGGTGTTCCAAAAGTTTGACTAAGTTCATGCGTTGGTATGTGACCTATTGGTGTAATTGGTTGAGGTCGCGAAGGGCTCGGGATGATTTAGGACGGTTATTGAAAGGCTTGAAGTTTGGAAATACAGCTGGTGTTGCTGTTCTGGTGTGGTCGCGCCTATGGATAAGGGACTGCAGGTGCGAGCTTCGTAGGTGCGGTAAAGAGCACGTAGGTGCGAGAATAAGCGGACTGGGCAGCCTCCATAGGTGCAGAACTTTGGGGCGCAGGTACGGCCTCCACAGAGGTCAATCAGGGGCGCGGGTGCGGGTGCGGGTAGGAGCCCATGTGCGGTTTGTGTTTCGCACCTGCGATTTTGCAGGTGCGGTTAAGTGGTCGCAGGTGCGGATATCCTGGGTAGATTCTTATAAACGAGGGTTAGCCATTTTCTTCACTTTTTGAGCTTTAGACTTCGGATTTGGGAGCGATTTTTCGGGATTTTCGAGCTAATCGAGTGGGTAAGTGTTCTTCATCTAGTATTATATATGTTCCATGAATTAGTCTTTGTTTTAATCATTTAAATTGTGTTTTTAGTTAGGGAAAATGTTGGTTTTTGAAGAAAATCTTCAAAACGAAATTTCATGATTTGAAAGACCAAATTTTATCGGAATTGGATAAATTTAATATGGGTGAACTCGTATCGGAATGGGTAATCAAATTTTGTAAAATTTGTCTGGTTCCGAGGGACGGTCCTGGGGGTCGACTTTTGGGCCGATTTTTATAATATTGTAAAGATTGAAACTTTATTGTTCGGAATAGTCCCTTATACGTTTTATATGTATTTTGAAGTTGTTTTAGTTGATTTTGAGCCGTCTGGAGGCCTTCCCGCCTGATAAGTCTATTTTGGAGTACCGGGTTGTCGTATTTGAGGTATGTATCTTGCCTAACCTTTTATCGGGGAACTACCCCTTAGGATTAAGTCTTGTATGTTTATTGTAGCCCACGTACGCAAGGTGACGAGTGCGTACTCAGACTTATTTTCAAATAGATTGCCCTTTTAGGATTTTTAGGTCCTTTTGTTCCCCGTGTATAGATTGCTGTTTCTCTTTGTGCTTGGTGTTCCTTTCAGTGGCTATTTCTTATGAGTGAGTTTTACCACTTTTGTGATTTAAGTCTTTGTATTGATTTTCTCATCGCACTTTGCATTCGCCCTTATTTGCTTTTGCGCCTTTGTATGTTGTTCTGTCGCATTCTGGTTGTTTTCCTCAGTGGCTGCATTGCATATTTAAATTGAGACTACGGACGAGGATCCGGGAGCTTTCCCCCTGTACTGCATTGCATATTCAAATTGGGACTACGGACGGAGATCCAGGATCTTTGCCCATGTACTGCATCGCATATTTATATTTTGACTACTGGCGTGTTCCAGAAGCTTTCCCCCTGTACTGCATTGCATAGTTAAATTGGGACTACAGACGTGTTCCAGGAGTTTTCCCCTTGTACTGCATCGCATATTTAAATTGGGACTACGGACCGAGATCCATGATTTTCCCCCTGTACTGCATTGCATATTTAAATTTGGAATACTGGCGGAGATCCGGGAGCTTTCCCCCTGTGCTGCATCGCATATTTAAATTGGGACTACAAACGTGTTCCGGGAGCTTTCCCCCGGTACTGCATTGCATGACAAATTCTGAGTTACGGACTAAGCTCCGTTGCTTTTATCATTGAAGAGATTTGGATCGAAATATATATATATTGAAAAAGTATAGCTGAAAAGAAATTATATCAAGAAAAAGTTATGTTTGAAGGACTTCTATTTCAAAAGTATTTGTCTTGCAGAAAAATGATATTTGAAAGAGCAGTATTTGGGAAAGTATATTTGAACACCACGTATTTTGAAGGGATTATGTTTTAAAGATTTCTCTTTACAAAAATATATAAATATACATTCCAAGAAAGTATGTTTCAAAGAAGAAATTTTTCTATTTCGAAATTATTATATCTTTAAAATTTTTGAAATAAACTCATGATTTAAAGGTTTTCACTCGAAGGTTTGATCAGCTTTATTGAGTTTATTAGCTAAGTCCTGAAGTGAATAAAATGATGCAGTGCCGCAGTTAATATGCCTACTAGAGCAGCCGTTGAGGAGTCAGCGAAAGTTCTAGTTGGGGGACAGGTACTGGGGGTGCCTGTTGCTACCCAGTACTTCAGAAGGCCTGGGCATAGTTTTGAGTATAATTGGTACATTAACTCAGGAAGGGTTGATTCTAGTGCACCAGTTGCTTCACATATCAGGGGAGGAGTTTAGACTCCCACCGTATACACTCCAGAGCAGCGTGATCATATTGGTCAGGTTCCAGTTGTTATGGAAGGATGACATGTGGTTTTAGTTCATCGTGTGGGTAGGGCAGTAGCATTGGAGGAAGAATACCTTGAACTTGAGAGGTACAAGAAGTACCACCCTTCTATCTTTCAGTAGATTTGCGGTAGATGGTGCCCCAGGTTTCCTGGGGGAGTGTCACTATATTCTTTGCATTTCGGGTGTTGTGGAGACGAGCGGGATTGTTTTTGTCACGTCTCAGATTCAGAGTAGTGGTTTGATCAGTGGTGGCGGCATATGGTTTGGGGTAACCTGGCCGAGTTAGCTTCACTAGCATGAATTCAGTTTTTGGAGATGTTTTGAGAGAGGTTGCACCTCAGTTCCTTGGAATATTCGGCGCGCGGAGTTTGAGCAGTTGCGTCAGGGCGCCATGTCACTATCGGAGTATGCCGTTAGATTCAGTGAGTTGGCCAGACATGCACTTCATTTGGTTGCTTCAGTTAGGAGATGAGTCAGTAGAGTCATTGAGAGATTCAGACATGATATTCGGTTCAGCGAGACTCGAGAGTCAGAGTAGGATGCCTCGTTTCAGCAGGTAGTGGGGATCACTCGCCAGTTAAGAAGCACGTGGGATCGGGAGCGAGAGGTCAGACGAGATCAGGAGAGAGAGTTTTGGGAGGAGAGGATGCCTCGTAGATCAGAATAAGCTACTGTTCCTTATTATGGAACCAAGGTACGCCATGGTAGAGAATTTTGGGTCAACCAGTTCAGTTTGCATTACCACCTTCGCATGGGGGCTTTTCAGGTACTCATGGGTCTTAGAGGATTCGTATTGTATGTTCTCCACAACCACATCAGCAAATAGGTTGTTTTGAGTGTGGAGATGTTAGCCACAGGGTAAGACATTTGCTCCAGGATTCAGGTAAGTGTATTATAGCAGGGTATTCGGGTGATTAGACGGCGCCCAAGAGGTGGAGGCCCGACTCGTTGATGTGTTGCATATAGTAGGCTAGAGGTCGCTGTGCCAAGTATTATCACACATGTATGTTTTATGTGTTACAGAGCGGCACCAATTATATTTTATTATAGTTCTGTTGGTCGGGACGAGTCCCCCATATTTGTTGTTTCATTTATGAATGAGTTCCGTGTTTTGCACTCTATTTTGTGTTTGCTCATGTTGGGAGATTCTATGAGTACTAGCCTATGTCTATCATTGCTTATTTCATTGTTGATAGTGGTAAAACTGGAAGTGAGTCCTTGTTGTTCTTCGTGGTAGGTTTTATGTGATTTTCCTGATTATTTTGTTTACGAGTTGTTATTTGATACTCCATCGAGATGTGAGATCAACTAGCGTTATGATTTTATCAGCTGAGATGAGTTAATGGAGAAATTTCTATTGGTATGATATATTTTTGGTATGTGATTCAGAGTTGGGGGTGAGTTCCTCCTGATATTTGTGATTCGATATATTTTGACCAGGCTGAGTACCGCAGTGAAATTTTATCAGGATGGAATCCTTGTGATTTGTTTATATGCTTTGCTTCTTCCTTGTTATATTGCTTTGAGTAAGTCAGTATTGATAGAGAGTTATGCCTATGTGCTTGTTTGATAGTTCCTTTATATGTTTCTATAATCATATTCAGTCATTCTCATTATGTGCTCCATTAGTTTTTAGCTTGCGGGATGTGTGCCTGGTGGTGTTAGTTGTGTCTTGGTGATTCAGGTGTTTAATAATGATGTCTTCGTGTTTATTGCATCATTATCAGTATCATGGGTTTTGGAACAGAGTTCTTTCAGATGTGAGGCTAATTGCCAATGTTGAGTGATTTCATGCAGCTATTGTGATCAAAAGTGTTATTTGAGCCTATGTGTGATGTGCTATGTTGTGTGGTCATGCCTTATGGGTTTAGTCATGAGTTGATACAGCTGGTTGAGGCTAATGCCGAATATGGACTTAGAATCGGGTCTTTTGGAAATGAGTAGAAGCTGAGAAATTGGGGTATGAGGCTTATCGGTGATGATAGGGAGGCTAAATTGCAGTTGTGATGGTGTCATCGGGATTATGTAGGTTGGGGTGATGTGGGATCACCCGCGGGTGTGTGTTGGAAGTGTAAAATCAGTGATTGGATGAGTTCGGGGTGAATCTTGGCACGTTCGAGGACGAACATTCGTTTTAAGAGGGGGAGAATGTAACGACCCGATCGGTCGTTTTGAAAATTTAAACCCCGTTTGGTGGCTTAAAGTCTTGAACAGCTTCACATTGTGTATATCGACCTGCGTGCATGGTTGGATTCAGTTACCGGATGATCCGGAGTCGAATTGGAAGAAAAATTCAAATTTTTGAAGCTTAAGTGATGAAAGTTGACCGGAGGTTTGACTTTGCGTAAACGGCCTCGGAATGAGTTTTGGGTGCTGTCAACAACTTCATATGATGATTTTGGACTTAGGTGCAGGTCCGAAATTGGTTTTGGAGGTCCGTAGAGTAATTTGAGGTAATTCGGCGAAAGTTAGGATTTCGACGGTTTCGGCCGATGGGTGAAATTTCGATATCGGGGTCGAAATGGTTTCTGAAAGTTGGATTAGGTTCGTAGCATCATTTGTGACTTGTGTGCAAAGTTTCAGGTCATTCGGATGAGGTTTGGGTTGGTTTTGGAATAGTTGGCGTATTTTTGAAGTTTAGAAATTCTAGGCTTGAATCCGAGATTTATTCTGTGTTTTACTGTTGTTTTGGGTGTTCCAAAAGTTTGAATAAGTTCATGCGTTGGTATGTGACCTATTGGTGTAATTCGTTGAGTTCCCGATGGGCTCAGGATGGTTTAGGATGGTTATCGGAAGGCTTGAAGTTTGGAAATGCAATTGGTGTTGCTGTTCTGGTGTGGTCGTACCTGCGGATAGGGAGCCGCAGGTGCGGTAAAGAGCACGCAGGTGCGGTAAAGAGCACGCAGGTGCGCGAATAAGCGGATTGAGCAGCCTCCGCAGGTGCGGAACTTTGGGGAGCAGGTGCGGCCTCTGCATAGGCGATTCAGGGGTGCAGGTGCGGGTAGGAGCGCAACTGGGATTTGTGTTTCGCAACTGCGATTTCGAAGGTATGGTTAAGTGGTCGCAGGTGCGGATATCCTGGGTAGATTCTTATAAACGAGGGTTAGCCATTTTCTTCACATTTTGAGCTTTGGACTTCAGATTTGGGAGCGATATTTGGGGATTTTCGAGCTAATCAAGTGGGTAAGTGTTCTTCATCTAGAATTATATATATTCCATGAATTAGTCTTTGTTTTTATCATTTAAATTGTGTTTTTAAATAGGGAAAATGTTGGTTTTTGAAGAAATTCTTCAAAATGGAATTTCATGATTTGAAAGACCAAATGTTATCGGAATTGGATAAATTTAATATAGGTGAACTCGTATAGGAATGGGTAGTCGGATTTTGTAAAATTTGTCGGGTTCCGAGGGGCGGGCCCGGGGGTCAACTTTTGGGTCGATTTTTATAATATTGTAAAGATTGAAACTTTATTATTCGGAATAGTCCCTTATACGTTTTATATGTATTTTGAAGTTGTTTTAGTTGATTTTGAGCCGTTTGGAGGCCTTCTCGCCCGAGAAGTCTATTTTTGAGTACCGGGTTATCGTATTTGAGGTAAGCATCTTGCCTAACCTTTTGTGGGGGAACTACCCCTTAGGATTGAGTCTTCTATGTTTATTGTAGCCCGCGTACACGAGGTGACGAGTACGTACTCGGACTTATTTGCAAATAGATTGCCCTTTTAGGATTTTTAGGTCCTTATGTTCCCCGTGTATGAATTGAAAGAGTTTTATCTGAATTCCTGATTTCTAGTTTCATCTCTTCTTGCTCAAATTAGAAGTTACTTGCCCAGCATTCCTTGTTTCTTCTTTGATCTTATTTGACTTAAATGAAGACTTTTCCTTTCCTACCGTTATACTATATCTTTCTTCATACACGACCTATGTGACTGAAACTAGTATAATCTCGCCCTATAATGTCTAATAGTAATTGGAATATCTATACGTTGGTGTCAAGAATGCCCGTGAGTCGTACATTGTGATTTAAATGATTTTCCCTTAAGTAATACTTAGGTTTAATTGATAACCGCCCATGTTGATGATATTTCTTTGATGTTTCCTATTTACTGAGCATTTGTTCAAGATGAGTTTATTCGGTGAATCTAATTGTTTAAGTGAGATTGGTTATAGCTGATTCCCTTGCCAGGATTGTTTGGTTTCTTGGTTGTGAACTTGAATATATAGAATTGTTGCAATATTTTCCTTGTTTTCCCCTCGTTATGTTGTTTCTCTTTGTGCTTGGCATTCCTTTATGTGGCTACTTCTTATGGGTGAGTTTTACCATTTTTGTGATTTAAGTCTTTATATTGATTTGCTCATCGCACTTTGCTTTCGGCCTTGTTTTCTTTTGCGTCTGTTGTGGCAATGTATGTTGTTCTGTCGCATTCTGGTTGTTTTCCTCAGTGGCTGCATTGCATATTTAAATTAAGACTAGGACGGAGATCCGGGAGCTTTACCCCTGTACTGCATTGCATATTTAAATTGGGACTACGGACGGAGATCCGGGAGCTTTCCCCCTGTACTGCATCGCATATTTAAAGTAGGACTACGAACGTGTTCCGGGAGCTTTTCCTCTGTACTGCATTGCATATTTAAATTGGGACTACGGACGTGTTCCAGGAGCTTTCCCCTGTACTGCATCGCATATTTAAATTGGGACTACGGACTGAGATCTGGGTGCTTTCCCCATGTACTGCAACGCATATTTAAATTGGGACTACGGACGTATTCCAGGAGCTTTCCCCTGTACTTCATTGCATGACAAATTCTGAGTTATGGATTGAGTTCCGGTGGTTTTATCATTGATGAGATTTTTGGAATATATATATATATATATATATATATATATATATATATATATATATATATATATATATATATTGAAAAAGTATAGCTGAAAAAAATTATATCCAGGAAAAGTTATGTCTGAAGGACTTCTATTTCGATAGTATATTTGAAAAGTATTTATCTTGCAGAAAAATGATATTTGAAAGATCAGTATTTGGGAAAGTATATTTGAAAACCACGTATTTTGAAGGGATTATGTTTTAAAGATTTCTCTTTACAAAAATATATAAATATACATTCAGAGAAAGTATGTTTTAAAGAAGAAATTTCTCTATTCCGAAATGATTATATCTTTAAAGCTTTCGAAATAAACTCATGATTTAAAGGTTTTCACTCGAATGTTTGACCAGCTTTATTGAGTTTATTAGCTAAGGCCCGACGTGAATAAAATGATGCAGTGTTGAGTTGCTAGTGTTTTATTGGGTTGTGATTCTTGACATTTGGCTTGCATTCTTTCGGTCATTTGTACATTTATATCTTTCACTTATTAGACTAGGTGTGTCTTGACTAGTGCTCATCACTACTTCACCGAGGTTAGTCTTGATACTTACTGGGCACCGCTGTGGTGTGCTCATACACTTCTGCGCATTTTTGTGTGCAGATCCAGGTAATTGTTGTTATTAGCTGTGTGGATCGTTGATAAGGAGACTCAAGGTAAACCTGCTGCAGTGTTTCACAGGCTTCGGAGTCACCTTCCTGTTTATGTCAACTGTACTTATTATTTCTAGACAGTTGTATTTAGATTCAGTTGAAAGATGTTATAGAGCTTATTACTTGTATTTTCCGGGGTTTGGTAAATTGTAAACTCTATCAAGATTTCTATATCGAGACTGTTAACACAATCCTACAACCCAACCGCAGATGATGGGACTCCCCCACTTAGCCCGAAGCTACTCCTTCCACCACTCTAGACCCTACACAGATCCTTTCTCCTTTTATAACACGATCGTGCTCAACCAATCTGTCCAATTCTTCCAAATTCTCTTGCTAGCACTCCCTAAATACTCAAATTCTCTAGCATCATTCACACATTCTGCCTCCTACCAAATAACCACTAGAACCCCTCACAGAGACCTGCCAACCATGCCACCGCTAACCTATTCACAGGAGACAACCCACCAGTGGAAATCACCCGCGAACACCTTTCAATGAAGCTGAAATGCACGCTCTCTGCGACTTCAACACCCCATCCTATGCCCTGCTTCATTTACCAACTTTACTAGCCCGTCCGCTCCACATGGACATCCATTAAATGCGCGACAATATCTTCAAATTCCAAGCTATGTTGTCGTTCCCCCACTTTGCGACTGCTCGACTTCCGCTTCTTACACCTGGCCTCCTAGAAATGGAACCACCGCCTAGTCTCACTTCAGGATCATTCTTTTTAGCTCTCAAACCAGCAGATCACCACGACTTCAAGCTCTCCGAAGATCATCTTTCTGTAGCTTCCTTCATTATCAACACTTATCCGGTGCTGAACCACCGCACCTCACGGTCTCTGCCAGCCGCGTTCTTCAATACTTCTTCTCATTACTCTGACCCCACGCAACCGAAGAAAACATAGCACCGACAAAGTTAACACATTCCATTCGATCAATGACGACGACTTCACATCACAAATGCATATCCCACCTCACTTGAAGACACCAAGTCTTACAACTTTATCAACCCCAACCGGACCATTCATAATCCAAATGCCTTTCGTCTGCCAGAACTAAAATACCGAAATCTCAAAATCACACTCTGAGAGGACCTCCCTTCAAACCATTCATCACCCCCAACATACGGTCAAGCATTCTATCATCATATCGACATCACGCGATAACCAATCGCAATCATCATCACTACCTGAGCATAGACTTAAGGCTCTCAGAAACACAACTACTGATCTGAAACAACATATTATTCTTTTGCAGGACCATAACAACAGCCCCAACAAATTGTACATGGAAACATCTCGAATTACATCTGTAGCACCATTTCAATTCCTCAAATTCCTGATTCATAGCAAGCGCTTCGCGATGCGTAAGATTGAGTAGGAATGAACATAGGCATAAGCCTCAAAGGAATAGAATCGCACGATGAGGAATCAAGATGGGAAGTACTACTAACAGCCTTGTAGCCTCTCGAAGATGAGTACAGATGTTCCATACCGATCCGCAAGACTCTACTAGACTTGCTCATGACTCGTGAGACATAAGGGAACCTAGAGCTCTGATACCTTGTTGTCACGACCCAAAATCCATAAGGTCGTGATGGCGCCGGAAATCATTGTTAGGCAACCCAATCATTTATTAATTGAAATAATTTTCGGTTTTCACATTTATGAAAAACATTTCCTTTCACTTTATTACATATTAACTAAATAAAATCGGTTAAGTAAAACAATGGTTTGAATATTATACTTTAGCAAATATATCCCAACACATCCCAGAACCCGATGTCACAAGTACATGAGCAGTTTCTAAGAATTTTACAATTTCTACAAAGCTTGTCCGAAATACAAGTGGACATGGGGAAATAAAATAATGTAATACAGTATGAGGGAGACTCTGTCAGCTGCGGATCGCCTCCGGATGATGCAACTCTCCTAAGTCTCCAAATCCACCACATAGCTATGAAGGTACCTGTGCAATAAAATGCACAACAAGTGTAGCATGAGTGCAAAAACAACGTGTAAGTCGCCCGCCTAAATTCAGAGAGGTAGTGACGAGAGGTCAAACTAGACACTTGATAAAGGTCAATTTAGAATATTCAAGCGTGACACTAAGCATGATTATCATAGGCAATTTATTAAGTTCAAGAATAATAATATCAACTCTTTCCACTTTTAACACTTTAATTCTTCGTCATATTAATAACAATTAATCAACATAGGTGATTTCATCAAATAACAATTTATTCAACGGGAAGGAACAACTTCATCCACAAATCTTTAATAACTTTAAATCTCTGTCATTTCAATTGACAACTTAAAATTCAAGGCCATTAATCAGCCAGATATCATAGCAACTACGCAGCAAATATCATGCGCAAGCAATGCCGAAGGTCTAACGACGCGGACCAACATTAATAAATTGTGCACTACCGAGGGTCGAACGGCTCGAACCATAGATGCATCTATCTGCCCCGCTCGTGAATCAATCATGCGACGCGGTTATACATACAAATAATAAGGCTAGCCTGCTCGCGAATCATGCCTACGACTCAAGTGCTCATATGTACACATATCCACATAATAAATCCGTATTTTTATCAAGAAAGCAATTTTTCCTCAGGAAAGTGATAAAATTCTTCTTAAAGGAACATGAAATATAGCTTTTAAATCTTTGTTTTGAAACTCATTTGCCAAGTTTAATGATATTCCATAATATAACCCTATCAGGTATACAATTATCCACGGAGGAATCAATCCTCTTTTTAGATGATTAAGAAAATGAACTCTAGTCTTCTTTAGATATTCAATTACGATTTCGATTATATTAGCAGTTTAATATTATAGGCAGGATCACAGGTACAACACGTTAGGCATGCTAGTGGGTCCTAGACTACCCGGACATGGCATAATAGTAGCTACGCACGGAATCCCGTCACCTTGTACGTACGTAGCCCCCGAAGACAATAACACATAATTAATTCACCCAGGGGGGGAAATTCCCCCTCACAAAGTTAGAAAAGAGAATTACCTCGCTCCGAAATTACATAACCGTCTTCCAAGACCTTCCGACGACTCCAACGAACGCACAAAACCCCAAAACTATCCAAATCACGACAAACCAATGAAATTATACTCTAATATTTGCAAAAATTCCAAATTATATAATTTCCCAACCTCGCTTAGTGAAATGACCAAAATGGCCTCGAGCCCACGTGCCCGAAATCCGAAATTTCTCGAAGATAAATTCTACCCATAGCTTTACTAGTTCAAATATACAATTTACTCTACATTCCATGCTCATATTCGTGGCTAAAAATCCAAATTACCATTTCTAGGTTTTCTTCAATATTTCCAATTATTCCAAAATTTTCATGTATAATTCCATGCAATAACCTTGTATTTAACTTAGAAACATGAAGGAGATACTTACCTTGTGATCCCTGAAGAAAACCCTCTCTTGGAGCTCCTCCAAAATCGACCAAACCAAAGAAGAAATGACCAACAGTTCTCGGTTTTAAAATATTCTGCCCAGGCCATATTTCGCACCTGCGATCCAATCGCAGGTACGACCAAACCTCCGCGCCTGCGGCTTTCCTCAGCTCAAGCCATTTTTGCACATGCGACCCACAGCCCGCATCGACGACTTCGCAGGTGCGAAAATACCATCGCACCTGCGCTCCCAGCCAGACTACCACTTCTTCGCACCTGCGGCCAAATCCCCGCAGGTGTGGTCACACCAGATGACAGCAAATTCCAGCCTTCTTCAAAGACTCAACTTGATCCGTTAACCACCCGGAATCCACCCGAGGCCCCCGGGACCGCGCCCATTATACCAACTTGTTCCAAAACATAATGCGGACTTGCTCGAGGCCTCAAATCACATCAAACAACATCGTGATGATGAATCGCACCCAAATCCCAACTTTATGAACTTAGAAATTTCCAACTTCTACATCTGATGCCGATACCTACCAAGTCACGTCCGATTGACCCCAAATTTTGCACACAAGTCATATTCGACATTACGGACCTGCTCCAACTTACAGAATCGCATTCCGACCTCGATATCAAAATTTTCACTCCCGATCAGATTTCTTCAAAACCTTTAAATATCTAACTTTAGCCAAATGACTTCAAAATGACCTACGGACATCAAAATTCACTTCCGATCGCGCTCCCAACTCCATAATCACAATACGAAGCTATTCCCAGACTCGGAATCTCAAACGGACATAAACATCACTGAAATGTGCTTCAAGCCAAACTTAGGAAATTCCTTCAAAAATGCTGACTTCTACAATATATGCCGAAACGCTCCGGGGTTATCCAAAACCTGATCCGGACATATGCCCAAGTCCGAAATCATCATACGAACCTGCTGGAACCTTCAAATCCAGATTCAGAGGTTGTTTATTCAAAATTCCAATCTTAGTTGATTCTTCCAACTTAAGGCTTCTGAAATGAGAATTTTCTTTCCAAATCAACTCTAAACTTTCTGGAATTCAATTCCGGCCACACCTACAAGTCATAATACGTGAAACAGAGCTGTTCATGACTTCAAACCGCTGAATGATACGCTAGATCTCAAAACGACCGGTCGGGTCATTACAAATAAATCTCATAAGCTTTATCCAACATCATTTCGCAATAAAACCAACTAAAATATATGTAAATACCGTAACGCTGTCATCCACCTCAATATTTATGTACCATAACAAAATCAAGGGAACATCCAACACCTTCAGAACACTTGCAACAGTATTTGGAAATAATCTAATGAAACCAAATAGCCATGTAAACGTCAATGACCGTAAAACAGTTAAGCCATGAAGCAAATAAATGGGAAACGGGGAAAGGATCATGTTAAACAAACAATTTGGTAGTACATATATACTCGTCACCTCACCTATACACTACACACAAGTAATATCACAAAACAATCAGGTTGGGGATTCCTATTCCCTCAAGTCAAGGTTAAACTAAGCACTTACCTCAATCTCACAAGCAATCACTACTTTAGCACGACCTTTCCTTTAGAATTTGCCTCTAATCCGCTCGAATCTAATCACAATTGGTTCAATGGAATCAATCATAGCCTAAATGAATTAAATTTATGGAAAAGCAATGGTTCTCCTATGTTTTCTTATCCAAATTCAAAAATCGACCCCAGAGCATTTGGGAGCCAATTCGAGGGGCAAGAGCATCGTGGAGTAGCTTTTTGGCTGTTTTGAGGTAAGTAACGATTGTAACTCTAAACCTGAGGGTATGAAACCCCGGTATTTGATATTCTTTTGGTAAATGAGGTGACGCACATGCTAGGTGACGAGCGTGTGGGCGTGCACCGATAAGGATTGTGACTTGGTTCGTCCTGTAGCGACTATTAAGCCGCGTATAGTTGAAACCTTACGACATCCTATATTTTAGAAGCTTATACTTGCTTATGGGCTGTGAGCCATGTTTGGGGCCTTGTGCCGACCTGTTTAGATCCTCAGAGGCACCTTTACACTATTCTAACACTATCCTGATAGAACATCTGTGAGCTCAGTCATGTTTACCACTTGTTGTTATCTTCACTGTTATCACATTGTTTTGAAACTCTGAGAAGTATTTTGGGCTGAGTCTAGTAAGTTGAGATGAATTGCCTGAGTGGCTTGTGAGGATGACTGAGTAAGTCCTAACACCGAGTATGTGAGGATAATTATGGATCAGGCTGCACGCCGCATCAATATATATGTTATATATTACATATGGATCGGGCTGCACACTACATCAATATAAATATATATGGATCGGGCTACATGCCGCAGCAATATATATATGGATCGGGCTGAACGCCGCAATAATATACATATTGGATCGGGCTGCACGCCGCAACAAATATAGCGATTGGGCTGTAGGATATCCTCTGGAGTCTGTACACCCCTAGTGGGCGCAGTCGACTATTATATGGATCGGGCTGCATGCCGCAATAATATACATATTGGATCGGGCTGCACGCTGCAACAAATATAGCTATTGGGCTGTAGGATATCCTCTGGAGTTTGTACACCCCTAGTGGGCGCAGTCGACTATTATCGGGCTGCATGGCGCATCGGTATAGATATACATACATGTATTGGATCGGGCTGCCCGCTGCAGTATTTTTGTGTATTCATGGTACTTGTTGAGTAAGAATGTTTAATGTGAGCATGAGATACTGATAGTGGGGTCACGAGTGACTAAGAGGCTTTCCCGAGAAGCTTTATTGTGAGTGATATTGTGCCCGAGGGTCTTATATTTTATGAAACTATTGTTCTCACTCTTCTTTACACTGAGCCTCTGATGATAATGTTAGACAAATGTTTTTATGCGAGATTTTTAAATGAAAACTGGAGTTTTATGAAATATTCAGAATGTAGATTCCTGACTTGATTTATTCATTTCCACTGTTACTCATTTATGGACATACATGATTTATAAATGCTCATCACTACACTCAAGTTTTTTTAGTTACTTTGATTACTTACTGAGTTGGCGTACTCACGTTACTCCATGTACCTCTGTGTGCAGATCCAGGTACCGGACCATCTCACTAGTTGATTTTCGGGTGTCTTTGGAGTTTGTTCGAGGATCAAGGTAGCTTTTCAGCATCCCCAGCTCACCTCTTTTCCTTTCCTCAGTTCATAGTTTTTGTCTTTTGTACTTCCGGATTTTGTAGTAGCAAGTCACCTTATTGTACTTTGTATTTATAGTCCTAGATGCTCATGACAGTTGACTCCATGTTTTGGGAAAATGTATAAATTTTTTATCTCATTTTGCTGTTTTAAATATGCTGGTTTTGGGAAATTATGAAACATTATGATAGTCTGTAAGGGTTGGCTAGCCTAGTTCCATGATAGGCGCAATCACGGCCGACTTAGTATTTGGGGTCGTGACATTCGGTTACAAAATTGAAGATGCCTGAGGGTTATGTTTTGAATCTTGGAAAAAAAGTTGATATGGAGGTAGGGAAGTTGAGCCATTTGAAAAATCATGCTATCATGTTTTCATGGAGACCTTAGTGCCTATTGCATTTAGTGGTTTGTCTGAAAGAATCTGGAAACCCATCATAGAGATTAGTTTGTTTTTGAAAGACTTGTGTTCTACCACATTAAGGGAAGAAACCTACTCCGGATGGATCAGAATATTCGTGTAACTTCTAGTAAGATGGAAAAGATATTTCCATGTGGTTTTTTTTATGTGATGGAACACCTTCCAATCCACCTTGTACACGAGGCACGGCTTGGAGGTCATGTTGATGGATGTATCCCTTTGAGAGGTAATATTATAAGTTTGATGTAATTTTCTATTTTATTTTAATGTTATTGGCTAATAAGATATTATGTAGGACAATTGGCAAATGCAAACAATTTATTAAGCAGAGTAATAGGATTGAAGGATCTATATGCGAAGCTTATCTTGCAAAGGAAACTGCTCATTTTGTTCTTATGATTTTGAGAGTAACGTGCCATGTTCTAGGAATAGGCCCAATAGGCATACAGTCGAATGTGTGAATGATCCATTATATCCGCCAATGTCCATATTCGATCAACCAGGCTGATGTTCTAAGGATGTTAGAAAGAGAAAATTTAGTGATATGGAGTACAAGTCAGCTACACTTCATGTGTTGCTAAATTGTCCCAAAGTTGTACCATTTCTCAAGTATTGATTTATTAGTTATCAAAATATAAAATTTATTGTGATTAAATCTTGATGCAACTACTAAAAATATTTGATGTGTCACAATCACTTTGTGGGTCAATTTGGCCATGATGCTGTACATACGAGATTGGATATGTGGTTCAAACCATTTGTAAGTTTATCCTGATAATGTTCTAACACTATGTAGGTAAATAATGCTTTGTAAGTTATGCTAACTTATGAATTTTTTTAACACTATGTAGGTAAATAATCCAAATAATGGTGTAACTCAATTTTTGAAAGATATATCTTGGGGACCTGAGCTTCGGGTCACAACAATGTCTAAGTACGTACTGAATGGTTATAAGTTCCATACAGAGGATTGATCTAAAAATAAAAATAGCAACAACAATGCGGTGTGGGTTCAAGGTGGTGATGGCAACCAAGTTGGAGATATTGATTATTATGGTGCGCTCAAAGAAATAATAGAACTAGAATATACAGGTTGGCCATATAAGAAATTGATACTCTTTAGATGCAAGTGGTTTGACTCAAATCCAACACAGGTACAAGAGTACACAACCAATACAACATAATTGAGGTTAATCATACGAGGGAGTATGATCGTTATGATCCTTTCATAATTGCACATAATGTTAGGAAAGTGTATTATGCTCCTTATCCATTGCAGCAGAATAAGTCTGATTGGTGGGTTGTAATAAAAACTAAGCTTGTAGGTAGGGTAGAAGTCGAGAATGTGTTAGATGGTGCATATCAAAACAATATCTCCAGTGTTACCCAAATAGTGGATGATAAATTAGAAAATGATTTGGAACTTCCTAAACACGTATTGGAAGAAGCTGATATAAATAAAGTAACAATTATAGAAAATGAGGACGAAGAATCAACTGATGAAGCTCAAACAAGTGAGGACGAAGAATTCTCGAACGAGGAACAATATGTCGATAAGCTTTAAAAAGTTGGATTTTTAAATCACTCTCGTTTTATATCTAGTTTCTTATATGTTTCAATATAAATATGTATTATATTATGCATATGGCGGGAAAGGGTCAAGGTAACAATGACCCTACTGGTTTTCGGGGTCGACAAAAGGCTAGGAAGGGAAAAAGGAGGGTAGAAAATAATACTCACTCTTTTCCACCCTCTTCAGAGATGCCTATGTCTTATCCTCCACCCCACGGCTATACTAAGCTGTCACAACATCACGAGCCCTACACATTCATGCAGACACCAGGTGTTTCATCACAGGGCCATAGGACTGTACGTCCGACATACAGTCCAGCTGCCTCACGACCATGTAGATCGCAGCCATTTGCATCACATGGATCACATCTATCCATGTCACAGCCACATGGATCGCATCCATCCATGTCACAGCCACTCAGGTCACAACGACTAGGAACACAGCCACTTTGGGCCCATCCAGATATGTCGCAGTCATAGGGATCGCATCCATGTTCATCAGCGACTCCATCTATTTCAGGCCTTTGCCTGCGAGGTAGTAGCTATGACCCCTTACACCGTCCACACATGTCTTTGATATACATTTTCGGACGATGATGATAATGATGACGAGGAGGTGCATTATGATCAATATGGTAGGATCATCATAGTCCCTGAGGGTGATGGGTAAGAGTTATTTGTTATTTTTGCGTTTATTGTTTTTTAACATTTTTACTAAGATATTAATGTATTTTTACTGTTAAATTGCACGTTTATTCCGAGTAATAAGACTACAAGGATAATCACCAAAGCCATTAGAAAGCTTTATGATGGCCCTTATGCGACTTGGACTGATTTCCCATTCTCGCTGAAGGAGCAAATTTTCAATCAATTTAAGGTATGAATGTTCTTTTAGGCAGTTTAAAATTTATATTTATGATAATTCTATATATGTTACGACCGCAAATCTATCTGGTCGTGATGGCGCCTATCGTGGTACTAGGCTAGCCAAATTTACAAAAAAATATCATAAGGTTCCCAATTAATACATAAATTATCCCATGTTTCATAATAATTTCCACTTTTAAGCATTTCAAACAATAAAAATGATCGGAAGGTCTAAACACAACCCCAACAACTGGAGTCAACCGTCATAAGCATCGAAGAAGTAATACAGTCTAATATAAATTCTCTTCTACAACAAGTTTGGGAAGTAAAGTAAGATGACAGAGTAGGAAGGAGAAAGAGTAGGCTGCGGAAGCCGAGCAGCTACCTCACAATCTCCGAGGAATTCTCCAAATGGGGTGGCTCAGCTATCGCTCTGCCCCGGTACCTGAATCTGCACACAAGGTGCAGGGAGTAACTTGAGTACGCCAACTCAGTAAGCAACCAAAGCAGCTAAAGACTTGAGTGCAGTGACGAGCATTTAAAAGCGATAGTTTCATAAAAACATGTGCCAGTGAAAACAATAAAGTAATCAAAAGACTACATTTACCAAATACTTTGCAAACTCCAGTTCCCCTTCTAAACTTGCATAAAACATTAACTCAATGTTCATTAGAGAGACTCAGTGTAAAATGAGTGAGAAACAATGATCTCACACTTTATAGCCTCTCGGGCACAATCTCACTCATACTTAAGGTCCCTCAGTCACTCGTGACTCCTCTATCAGTACTCAATGCTCACACTCAGCAGTCTCACTCAACAACTACCCTGTATCCACACAAACTGTGGCGACGTGCAGCCCGATCCACATAACGTATGATGTGGCGTGCAGCCCGATCCAAATAATAGTCGACTGCACTCACTGGGGGTGTGTCACCTTATTTAACGAAACAAAGTGAAATGCCAGGGTTTCATATCCTCGAGTCTAGAGTTACAATTGTTACTTACCTCAAACCGGACCGAAAACTACTCCGCGATGCTCTTGCCTCTCGAATCGGCTCCCAATGCTCCGAGTATATAAAAATCAGATTAATAACATCAAAATATGCTAGGAAGACGAAACTCATTCGAAAAAAATATCAAATTTAACCAAAATTCCAAAAATTGGCCAAACCCGGCCCCTGGGCCCACGTCTCATAATTCTATAAAAATCACAAAACTAGAATCCTCATTCACTCACGAGTCTACCCATATCAAATTCATCAAAATCTGTTATCAAACTTTCCTCCCATTCTTCCCCAATTTTTGCTCAAATTCTTCTATTAAATGATGAAAATTGAGACTAAATCATGGAATTAAACCAAATGTGATAGAAGGACACTTACCTCAAGAACCCTACTGAAAATCCCTTCAATTTCTACCTTCTCCCGACCTCTCTAATGGGTTTTATAGTTTTTGGACTTAAACCCTCGTTTATCAACTTAAACTTTCTGCCGAGGGAATTACTCACTACGATCGCGAAGAACAAATATGCTGCCCTACTAATTTAATCTACGCGATCGCATACATCAACGTGCAATCGTGATTCAGTGAGACTCAAACCCACGTGATCGCATACTCCCTTCTGCAATCACATAATACAACTTGCCCATCCCCCTCCGCTAAGCTAATGCGATCGCGTAGGAGAAAACCAGAGCCAAAACACTAGAAAAATCTGCCAGCATTCAAGACCAAAAATTGATCTGTTAACCACCCGAAACTCACTTGAGACCCTCGGGACCTCAACCAAACATGACAACACATCCCATATCCTTATTCAAACTTAGTCGAGCCTTCTAAACACCAAAAATAAGACAAAAACATCAAATTCACCTCGGATTCAAGCCTATGAACTTTGAAACTTATAAATTTCACCAAAGATGCCGAAACGATCCAAAGAACTTCCGATTGACCTAAAAATTTGCACACATATCCAAAATGACACTACGAACCTGCTCCACTTTCCAGAATTCTATTTCGACCCGAATAGCCTATTTTCCACTGCCGACCGAAAATCGCCAAAAACTAACTTTCGCAAATTCAAGCCTAATTCTATACCGGACATCAAACCACATTTTAAACACACTCCTAAGTCCCAAATCACCTAACGAAACTATCCGAACCATAAAATCTACAGTCCGAGGTCGTTTACCAATAAGTCAACTTCCGGTTGGCTTTTCCAACTATTGAACCAAGTTAAGAGACTAAGTGTCTTATTTCTCTCCAAAAATCGCTCCGAACCCGAGCCAACCAATAGATCACAATATAATGAAGCTGAACCACATATAATGAAGCATAAATAGGGGAAACAGGGCTATTACTCTCGGAACGACCAGTCGGGTCGTTACATCCTCCCCCACTTAAACATGTGTTCGTCCTCGAACGTGCCAAGAGTTGTTCTTCAACACCATCAAACTACCGCGTAACCTCACCATGCACATACCCGAGGGTGATCCCACGTCACCCTATCCCATATAGGTCTAAGAGCATAACACAGTTGAAATTTCGAAATCCAAACTGACCTATAAACCTTAGAACCAAATTCCCACTTCTGAAATGATTTTCAAGATCAAAATTCCACAACTATAAACTGAATAAGTCTGAACACGCTGAATCAAGCCATATATGTAACCCCATATGTAATCACATAATATACCATATGACTCAAACACTCATAGCGATAACTCCTAATCACAATAGCTGCTCAAAACCAATACCGGTAAATAACCTCTTATCAAGCAAAGACTTTCTTTAACACTTTCATAAGGTGACGATGATGAAAGAAACACGTAGAAACTAGCAACCATTCGTACGATCAGTCAGACATGAAGCTCCCCCTTCCTAACGGGAATATAGCAGATTTGTAAGCCGACTCCCGATATTTATCCTTCCAACTATGTTGTAGTCAATTTTGACAGTATTCTTTCTAGGTCCAATGACCTCTTCTCATCCAACACGACCACTCTGATGACATGGCACATCAATACAATTCAAATCCATAACCTGTGCAACTCGTGCACTCAATAGCAACATCCCAATGTAATCAAATTATATAAAATATTCACATGAGAGGACCATCTCTCCATTAATAATTACCGTCACAACACCATGATGAGAGCCTGACACTCATCGAAAAATCAAAACACACGAATCTGACACCAAGGATCATACCTCCACATAACTCTGTTACAATGCGTGATACCATCCAAATGCCGGGTCACATGAAATACTTCCAGCCACCTGGCTAAGAATCAATAACCATGCGCAATTCGACATCAAGTACTCCAAGTGCATTGACATAACCACGGGGAAACCGGACGATACGATGCCACACGAATCAGAAAGTACATAACCGACATGTCTCAATCCCGCAATACCAATCACTTACCTTACTCAAATATAACTATAAAACCCAATTAGAACCGCACCATATGTTCATATAACCAATGATCACAACTCCTCGCAACCCCGAAGGGTGACTCATATATCACTACAGAACATGAATAAACTCAATGACAATCGAATGGTACATCCCTCAACATTCGGAGCCAACAATTCTGACCCGGTGTAGAACACACACCCATACTGGGCCTACCAATGAACCCTAAATCAACTTTGTTCATACACAATAGACAAATGACCCTCCAAAGGTCCATAATGACTGAATCACAACACACTAACCTCTGGCTAACCTTGGCTACATCTCTATAGCCCTCAATTGTGAAATTATCTCCTCATTCGAGTCCCAAAACTCAAAACCCTCCGAGCACACAAATCACCATATCCAATCTCAACTCCGTCGCCTAAATGTCTAATACTTCCCCCAATACACGATCATACCACGAGGGATACCCCCTACAATCCGTATGTGTTACACGGCCAAATTTGAATACCCGCAGATGACCAACAAGAAGAGTACCGCCACACCAATGAAGTATCCATAAATCAAAACACAGTTCCTCTTCTGAAACTCATACCTTCTTCGAGCCATATCTAAAAGAAACGCCATCTACCTGATCATCTAAGATCGTCCATGCCACATAAGAATTCAGAACCTTCCTTTCGAATTGCATCGTGACCTAACACCTGCAATCTCAATACTACACCACACATCGCACCTATTATGCCACATGCCCCACAGACCAGTAGAAAATATGCATCTCAAACTACGGTAGAGACCATCTAGAACTCTCAAAAATCCATTTGCACTTAACCAAACAGTCAGGACTGAATCCCTCTAACTCAACTAGCTACGCAGGTTGCAAAGACCAAAGAGCATTGCCACAAATCACACGTATAAACTTACCACTTTATAAGGACCCAAAGGACCGATCTTACCCCATTACCATGTTGATCCAATCCACTACCAAGCTGTCCTATTTCTATGAGTCCCTTCTGAATCACCTTCCTATTGATTCTTTCTCCCTACCATAGTACCAAGATCCTCAACTATAAATCACCACGCGAGACCCTAACACAGAACCACATCGCCCTAAGACTCATAAACCACTAGATATCTCTCAACTACCCCAAAGTACCACATCTCAAATACTTACTCTAAAGAGACTTTTGATGGATTCGAACTATACTTCCCTTTCATGATACTGGAATGTAGAATCCACAATGATATATAAACCCTGAATCCATCAGAACCATTCTCGAGAGTCACCCACTCTACGCAATTCTCAATTAAACTGATCAAGCAAATTGAACGACTTGTACCCCATTAACACACCAACACCCAAGGGAGTAACCCACACCCCTAGGCAGCCAAGCAAATTCCTACTTTACGCACATTACTTCCTTTACAAATAACAACTCAATCATGTAATAAGACTCATATCACTATAGAGTATAATATAACATATATCCAGAAATTTCCATTACTCGAGACATTCTCAAACTCCACCTCTGCAGGTCATAACTGATCCACCAGTATACCCCAAACTGAAACCAACACAACACATAATCGAGCAACCAACTTATTATTAACATACTCCCCACTTGGCTCAAAGCCATAGATCAAAACAAACAGTAACTCATAATGACCATATTCTAACACCGCCGCCATACAATAGTGAGATTCAACTAAATCCTTCATAAGCTCATATATAACTCAAACCATTTAACATCTCAAATCATCTCATACCTCACATTCACCATTGCAATAGCCGTGCCAATTCCCACAAGTGATCTAAACTCAAATGTCAACATATATCAATTACTGGTAAAAGAGAACTTGCTACAAAACCACATAAGGATCACACAACCTCAGGACACCCCACGGGAAATACCCCGCCTGCTTAGCCTCAAACTGATCTCTCTCTATACCCTTCCGGAACTCATAGTTATTACGCAATCACTTTATCGTTCTGCATCTAAACACAAACAACGCCTACCCTCGAGGCATCACAATACACGGTATAAGAACCTGAAGTTGATGGAAGAACTAACACTGGAGCGATGGTCAAAGGGAATTTTGAGCTTCTGGAAACTCTCTCCACACTCTTCTGACCACCTGAATACCCTCACTGGAAACCACGTGCCCCAAGAATGCCTACTGAATTGAGCCAAAAATTCACACTTGGAGAACCTTGCATAAATCTTCTCCTCCATAAATCTCTATAATACCCTCCTCAAATGTTGGGTATGCTCCTCCTGGCTACGTGAGTACGCCAGGATGCCATCAATGAATACAAGAACAAGGAGTGCTAACACGGCTGAAATACACCGTCAATCAAACCCATGAACGCTACTGGGGCATTGGTCAGCTCAAAAGACATCACCAAGAACTCATAACACAACAGAAAGATCTACTTCACTCCATAACTAAACAACATAAGAGGTCTTCCAATATACTCAGAACTCGAAGCCATATGCCAACTCGAGACAGAAATCAAACACCCAATAGTTCTTTCCACATATCCAGCCAATACTTTTGTCACAATCAAACAATATGAACACATCTCACCCTCAAATCACACTCACCACATAGACATCCAGTCACAAAGTCCCATTAATAAGGACACAAAGGGACATATAAGTCCCCAAACACATGTACTCACACAACGAAATCTCAGCACTAAAGCCACAGACAGAATCTGGCCTCAAGTCCTCCAGACTGGCCCATTATCAAAATGCGAAAATCACATCTCATCCATTGAAGTCACAAGCCGTCGACACACAGCTGATACCGAGCGCTCAAAGGTGTATTCGAATAAATGAAAGGAATTTAAGAGCTACGCTTTTGGTCAAAGAAATGGATTCACACGACAAGAATTCAAGAATTTGTGATTTTTCCTAAGGGTCCTGTAGCCTCTCGAAGATAAGTACAGACTTCTTCGTACCGATCCGCAAGACTCTACTAAACTTTTTCATGACCAGTGAGTCCTATATAACCTAGAGCTCTGATACCAACTGTCACGACCACAAATCTAACTGGCCGTGATGGCGCTTATCGTGGTACTAGGCTAGCCAAATTTACAAAAAAATATCATAAGGTTACCAATTAATACATAAATTATCCCATGTTTCATAATAATTTCCACTTTTAAGCATTTCAAATAATAAAAATGATCGGAACGTCTAAATGCAGCCCCAACATCTGGAGTGACCCGTCATGAGCATCTAAGAAGTGATACAGTCTAATATAAATTCTCTACCACAACATGTCTAGGAAGTAAAGTAAAATGATAGAGTAGGAAGGAGATATAGTAGGATACGGACGCTGAGCATCTACCTCAAAATCTCCGAGCAATGCTCCAAATGGGGTGGCTCAACTATCGCTCTGCCCCGGTAACTGAATCTGCACACAAGGTGCAGGGAGTAATGTGAATACACCAACTCAGTAAGTAACCAAAGCAACTAAAGGCTTGAGTGCAGTGACAAACATTTAAAAGTGATAGTTTCATAAAAACATGAGCCAATGAAAACAAATGAAGTAATCAAAAGACTGCATTTACCAAATCCTTTACAAACTCCAGTTCTGCTTCTAAACTTGCATAAAATATTAACTCAACGTTCATTAAAGAGACTTAGTGTAAAATGAGTGAGAAACAATGATCTCACACTTTATAGCCTCTCAGGCACAATATCAGTCATACGTAAGGTCCCTTAGTCACTCGTGACTCCTCTATCAGTACTCAATGCTCACGCTCAACACTCTCATCCAATAGGTACCATGTATCCACACAAACTACTACGTTGTGCAGCCCTATCCAAATAGTGTGTATATATATATATATATATATATATATATATATATATATATATATATATATATATATATATATATATATATATATATATATATATATATATGTTGCGGCTTGCAGCCCGATCCAAATAATAGTCGACTGTGCTAACTGGGGGTGTACAGACTCCTGGAGGGGCTCCTACAGCCCAAGCACTATATCATTGTGGCGTGCAACCCGATTCATTTAATATCTATATATGTTGTGGCGTGCACCTCGATCCATATTATATCTATATATGTTGCGGCGTGTAGCCCGATCCATAACTATCCTCACAAACTCGGCTCTCGGCCTCACTCAGTAATCCTCTCAAGCCACTCAGGCAACTCATCTCAACATCACGGGACTCAGCCCCAAATACCTCACAGTATTCTAAAACATTGTGATAATAGTGAAATAGCAACAAGTAATAAACATGACTGAGTTCACACATTTTCTATCAAAATAGTGTGAGAATAGTGTAAAAAATACCCCTGGGGGTCTAAACAGTTCGGCACAAGTCCCCAAACATGGCATACTGCCCATAATATAACATAAACCTAAAAAATATAGGACATCTTATAGTTTTAAATCAAATACGTGGCATAATAGTTGCCACGAGACGGACCAAGCCACAATCCCTACCGGTGCACGCCCACACGCTCGTCACCTAGCATGTGCGTCACCTCATTTATCAAAACAAAGTGAAATACCGGGGTTTCATACCCTCAGGTCTACAGTTACAATCGTTACTTACCTCAAACCGGCCCGAAAACTACTTTGCGGTGCTCTTTCCTCTCGAATCAGCTCCCAATTCCCCGAGTCTATCAAAATCATATTAATAACATCAAAATATTCTAGAAGGACGAAACTCATTGGAAAAAAATATCAAATTTAACCAAAATTCCCGAAATTGGCCAAACTTTGGTCCGTATTTTTTAAAATTTTATAATTAATAAAATAAAATCATTTAAATATACCGACCAACTTTGTTCGGTAAAATTAAATTATTAAAATATGTTACCGACCAAAGTTGGTCGGTATCTGCTTTAAATTCTTCAGATGGTCGTTTCTACCTCAGCGACCAACCTTGGTCGGTATATTAAAACGACCACCAAAATAGCGACAAGAGTGTTTGGACGCGTTTTGGTTGGTATTTTTCCATAACCGACCAACATTGATCGATTTTTCTGGTCGGTATTTACTAGATTTCTAGTAGTGTAACAACTGACAATGGGGCTAGTTTAAAAGGAAAATGAACTATTTAAATTAAAAAATGCATTGGTAACAAATTCAAATCAGCAAATTAAAACTTAAAATATAGTAATAATTCCAGATATTTGAATTTACTCCATTCTACACAATTAGCTATTAAGATATGTATTATTATGTAATAAAAAAATGGTTATATGTAGTCTTGTAGAGATATTTTGGCTACTAAACATAAGATAAATGCAAAAATGAGGGGGGAAATTCAAAAAATGAGAAAAAAAATAAATAAATGAGTTTCTTGGCAAAAGAATGTCACAACCCCAAAATGCCCCAGTCATTATGGCGCCTATCGTGGAATCAAGAAATCCACACACTTCATTTAATTTAAATTCTTTTCAAGAAAAATCGTTGAATGGTAGCAAAAGTCTCATTCATTAAGCATTTAAAAGTCGAAAATCATTAAGCCACAAAAAAAACATATCTCAGCACCATTGTCACCGAGACATGAGCTAAAATAACTACAATGTTGAGATACAATATTTACATAATACTGTCTAAAATAATAAAGTACGACAAGGGAGATAAGGAGGAGAAAATGAGGCTGCGATCGCCAGCTGCTAACCTCGAAGACTCCACCTGAAACTCTATCAACAGATCATCAACCGCTATCGGGTCCCAATGTACCTGGATCTGCACACAAGGTGCATGGGGCAACGTGAGTACACCAAATCAGTAAGAAACGGGCCCAAACTGTGGGCTGAGAGGTAGTGACAAAGTAAATCATCAACAGTTTTAAAAAGAAATAGTGTACAGAAATTTAGGCAGGTTCACAATTACTTAATAGTTAAAAATGACAGGATAAGTTCAAGTCCGAACAGTAAATCATATGTAACTCAGTATACTCTACATGCCAATGCATCGACTGTATGAAATGCACATAGTGCTCCCACTCTCACATGTGAGTCCACTCAGTGTTGTATATGGCTCACATGGTCTAGGGAAGATCCATCCAAGAATATATACACATGTGACAGCCGTCACTCAGCTCTTAGGAAGGCAAATCCAGCCCCATAGAGAAGATCCATCTCCAGATACAAACACTCAGATAAGATCCATGTCCAGGGAAGATCCATCTCTCAATATCATCACTATGCTCACTGGGGAGTATTACAGACTCCGGAGGGGCTCCTACAGCCCAAGCTCTATCATAAGCCTGATTCAGGCATAAACCAATGTACATGTTGCGGCGTGCAGCCCAATCCCATAATCGTCACTCAATATCAGGCTCTTGGCCCCACTCAGTCATCACTCTCCAGTGTCAATCACACGGGCTCACAAATGCATGAACTAGCCCGAATCAATGATAAAATATGTAAAACATTAAATACCGAGACTGAGATATGACATGATACGCAATAACAGGACTGAGTAAATTACATCGATGAAATACACGAATGACAATAATAAGCGACGACTCTGGTCTCAACAGTGTTGGCATGAAGCCCTAACAAAACATCTAGCATGATTTCTATCATGATTGATCTAATCACATGGACGGTAGTGCAGATATCAACAAGAGAGTCACTAAACAGAGGCATGGAATGAATCCAGGTTACCATACTCACAATTCCCGCACCCATGACCGTCACTTGGCATGTGTGTCGCCTCAATTACAATCATATAACATATTGTTCGGGGTTTCGAACCCTCAGAACCAAGTTTGGAAGCGTTACTTACCTCAAATCGGGCAAAATCCTAGTCCGCAATCCTTTGCCTTTATACTCGGCCTCCAATCGCTCCGAATCTAACCAAAATCAGTATCATAATATCAATATATGAGGAAGGAATAAATCCCATGCGAAAGTAATCAATTTACACCAAAAATCCCGAAATTGGCAAAACCCGACCCTGGGCCCACATCTCGGAATCCGATAAAAATCACAAAACTAGAATTCTTACACTCTCACGAGTCCATACATACCAAATACATTAAAATCCGACAACAAACGGCCCCTCAATTCCTCTAATCAAAGTCTCCAAATTCCAAGCCCTAATCACCAAATGTTTAACCCTTAATTCCCATAAATTTCATGTGTAATCAGTTTGAAATCATCATAGAATCGAGTATTGAGTTCAAAATAATTACCTCAAAGTGTTACCCCGCAAATACCTCTTATATTCCTCTCAAAAACCTCCAAGTCCGAACACAAATGGTGGAAAAATGACCAAATTTCGCGAAGGCATCTATTTATAGGTTCTGCCCAGCTATTGCCGTACATGCGGTCCCTGGTGCACACCTGCGATTCTCACTTAACGGACCATCTTCTGCACCTGCACTCCACCAACCGCACCTGTGGGCTCCCACGTGTGGCTAAACTCCCACATCTGCAGTTCCTCCCTAGCTGCCCCCTTTTCGCACCTGCGATGGCCAACACGCACCACCAACCTTTTCCAACTTTCAAAATCTCCGACGGCCATCCGAAATCATCCCGAGCCCCTAGGGGCCCAAACAAAAAATACCAACACCTCATAAAACATCACTCGAACTTAGGCGAACCCTTAAAATAACATCAAAATGCCAAATTAATCCATAATTCAAGCTTAAGGATTTCTAAACTTTCAAAATTCGCCAACGATGCTGAAACAAACCAAACCACGTCCGAATGACTTGAAAACTTGCACACATATCCCAAATGACTTTACGGACCTATTCCAACTTCCGAAATTCCATTCCGACCCCGATAGCTAATTTTCTAGTGCTGAATGAAAATCGACAAAAATCCAATTTTTCCAATTAAAGCGTAATTCTACTCCGAACACACTCCTAAGTCCCAATTCCTAACGAAACTATCTGAGCCATGAAAACCACATCCTGAGATCATTTAACCATAAGTCAACTTCTGGTTGACTTTTTCCAACTATTAAACCATCTTAAGAGACTAAATGTCTCATCTCTCTCCACAAACACTCCGAACCCGAGCCAACTGACCCAACACAACATAAATGAACTAAACAACACAAAATGAAGCAGAAACAGGTAAAACGGGGCTAATCTCACAGAACGACCACCCGGGCCGTTATATTCTCCCACTCTTAAACAAATGTTCGTCCTTGAACGGGTCTAGAAACATACATGGATTCTCAAGTAGGTGAGGATACCTGCTTTGCATCTCCCGATCGGTCTCCCGGGTGGCCTCCTCCATCGGCTTCCCTCTCCACCGCACCTTCACTGACGCTATATCCTTAGACCTTAACTTTTTGACCTGACAACCCAATATGGCTATTGGCTCTAACTCATAAGACAAATCACCCTCTAGCTGAACCGAGCTGAAGTCTCGAACATGAGACGGGTCACCAACATACTTCCGAAACATGAAAACATGAAATATCAGGTGCACACTCGACAAGTTAGGTGGCAGAGCAAGTCTATAAGCCACATCTCCAACCCTCTGAAGCACCTCAAAAGGCCCAATGAACCGGGGACTCAACTTGACCCTCTTCCCGAACTGCATAACACCCTTTATGGGTGACACCTTCAGCAAAGCCTTCTCCCCGACCATGAAAGATACATCCCAGACCTTCCTGTCTGCATAGCTCTTCTTCCAAGACTGCGCCATGCAAAGTCGGTCCTGAATCAACTTCACCTTATCTAACGCATCTTGTACCAAATCTGTACCCAAGAGCCTAGCCTCAGCCAGCTCAAACCAACCAACCGGAGATCTACACCTCCTCTCATATATAGCCTCGTACGGAGCCATCTGAATGCTCGACCGATAACTGTTATTAAATTAAAACTCTGCGAGTGGCAGAAACTGGTCCTATGAACCCCCAAAATCAATGACACAAGCACGCAAAATGTCCTCCAGTATATGACTAGGGCGCTTAGACTGCTCATCCGTCTGAGGGTGAAAATTTGTGCTCGACTCAACCTGAGTACCCAACTCTCTCTGCACGGCCCACCACAACTGCGATGTGAACTGAGTACCTCTATCAGAAATGATGGAAACCGGAACGCCATGCAATTGAACTGTAACGACTCGGCCGGTTATTCCGTGAGATTAGCCCTGTTTCCCCTATTTATGCTTTATAGTATGTTTATTAGACTATTTATGTTGTGTTGGGTCGGTTGGTTCGGGTTCGGAGTAGTCGTGGTGAGAACTGAGACACTTAGTCTCTTAAATTGGCTTAATAGTTGGAAAAGTCAACTGGGAGTTGACTTATTGGTAAACGACATCGGAATGCAGATTTTATTACTTGGATAGCTTCTTTAGGTTATTTGGGACTTAGGAGTGTATTCAGAATGAAGTTTTTGATGTCCGGTGTAAAATTAGGCTTGAATTGGCGAAAGTTAGTTTTTGGCGATTTTCGGTCGGTAGTGGAAAATAGAAAATCGGGGCTAGAATGGAATTCCAAAAGTTTGAGAATGTTCATAATGTCATTTTGGATATGTGTGCAAATTTTCTGGTCAATTGGATGTGTTTTGGTTGGTTTCGGAATCATTGGAGAAATTTAGAAGTCTTAAAGTTCATGGCTTGAATTTGATGTGTTTTTGGTGTTTTGCGTTGTTTTTGGTGTTTCGGAGGATCGAATAAGTTCTAATGAGGTTATAGGATGTTTTGGTATGTTTGGTTGGGGCCTCGAGGGGATTGGGATTGATTTCGGGTGGTTAGCGAAGGTTTGGATTTAGGAATTTGCAGCAAAATAGCTGCTGGTGTTATTTTACTGGTGTGGTTGCACCTGCGGATGGGGAGCCGCATGTGCGAAGATCCTTGCGTAGGTGCGAATAAAGGCCAAGATGGAGGAATCCGTAAGTGCGAGGCATGAGCCGCACCTGTGAAGCCGCAAGTGCGGAAAAGGACTCGCAGATGCGAAGTTTGGACTGTTAGTGGGATTTCGCAGGTGCGCACCTGGGTCCGCAGGTGCGAAGAATTGTCCGCAAGTGCGTATTAACTAGACATAAATTATAAATAGGTTCCCCCGCAAAATTTTGGCATTTCTTTCATCTTTGCATGCGGGTTGAGCTAGTTTTGGAGCAAATTGAAGGAGGAATTCGAAGGTCTTCAGCGTAGGTAAGTTTCCCGGATTATAAACTCGTTTCTATGCTATTTTGTGACGGATTAGGCTTGGAATTTGTGGTTAAATGGCAAAATTGGGGGTTTAGAGCTTGAGAAATTGAGACTTGTAAATTAATGGATTTAGGCGTTGTTTGTGGTCGGATTGTGATGCATTTTATATGTATAGACTCGGGAAGGGATAAGGATTCTTTTGACCAGATTTTTTATCGAATTATGAGACGTGGGCCCGAGGCTAGGGTTTGGCCGATTTTTGGGAATTCTGCTTTAAATTGATAGATTTCGATTGAGTTTTGTTCCTTGAGCGTATATTGATGATGTTTGCGGATTAGTATTGTGGCCCGATAGAGGTAAGTAATGTTTATAAATCTTATCCAGAGGGTATGAAACCCCAGATATTATATTTCTCACTGTTATTAGAATGGTGCACATGTCGGATGACGAGTATGTGGCATGTACTAATTTTTGGATTGGACTTGGTCCTCTCCGCGACAACTATTGAGTTGCGTATTTTTACTCTAAATCATATGTTAAATTTTGTTCTAAAAATATTGATATATTTGGGCTATAAGCCACGTTCGGGGCCTTGTGCCGACTTTTTTAGACCTCTTGGGAGCTTTTTACTGCTATTTCCTCACTGTTGATTTATGTTTTGCACTCAGTCATGTTATGTTTAACTGATTTCGAAACTCAACCTTATTTACACTGTTTTGAGATATAAAATGATGATTTTGGGTCAAGTACCCCGTTTACTGATACACCCGAAGGGCTTTTGAGAGGTTCTGACTGAGTGAGGCCAAGGGCCTGATTGTGAGGATATGATACGCCACGAGGTGGCTTGATATTAGCGCTTGGGCTGAAGGAGCCCCTCCGGAGTCTGTACACAACCCTAGTGAGCGCAGGTACCTACTTAGTGTGAGTGACGAGTGAATGGGAGGCATGAGTGATAGTGAGGTTGTCTGAGGGGCTGATACTGAGTGGTTGTGAGGTATGCTGAGTGATGTTCTGCATGAGGGACGATTGATGATTCATGTTTTGTCCGAGGGGCCATTTATGACTTATTCCATTTTACACTAAATTCTTTAAGTATTTTTATTTCTGAAATTGTTGGAAAATACATTTTTCGATGGATTTTATTGAAGTTGGATTTTAAGGCATGTTTATTTCCTAGATATATATGTATATATTGTTGAAACAAAGGCAGTGCATATTGTGAACTAATGATTTGATTTTTATGTGTTACGTGCCGCTTAGACTTGATTTATTTTCATTACTACTGAGTTGGCATACTCACATTACTCCTTACACCCATGTGTGCAAATACAGGTGCTGATACGGAGCATTAGCCATCTATTCCGTGCGGAGCCGGAGTTCGGGACGTAGAGGTAGCTGTTCAGCATCCGCAACATCTCGGTTTTCCCTTCTTATGTTGTACCTAGTTATTCGTTTGGAGGTTTTGTATTATAATAGTAGACTTTTGGGTATATTTCATAAATGCTCATGACATGTTGACTCCGGATTTTGGGGATGGTTTAGACTGTTTAATTGTTTATTTTTCCTAATGGATTCAGTAATTCTATATCCTTTTATGAAATGTTAAAAATGGTTAGGATTTTGGAAAGAAACTGTAAATATGTAATAGTTGGCTAGCCTAGTTCCACGATAGGCGCCATCACAGCCGGTTTAGATTTAGGGGTCGTGACAAGTTGGTATCAAAGCCTAGGTTACGTACGACTCAATAGTCATGAGCAGGTTATGTAGAGTCTTGTGGATTGGTACGGAGACGTCTGTACTTATCTTTTAGAGGTTGCAGAACCCTTAAGAACAATATCATTTTTCTTGAATTCTGTCGTGCCATTTTGGTGATTCTATAAATCTAAACTTCTATTATTTCCTTCTCGCACAGATGGTGAGGACTCGCGCTACCGATCAGGGTGATCAGCCACCATCTAGACCAGCGAGAGGTCGAGGCCACGGTCGAGGCCGTGGTAGAGGTAGGGGGCTAGCCAGGGTAGTACCAGTTGATCCCCCTACATTTCAGGATCAGATTCCCGCCGTAGATGCTCCAGCGGAACAAGCTCAGGATCCAGCAATGCCTATTGTTATTTTGGGTCTTCAGAAGACCTATTTACTGTGTTTACCACCCTTGCTCAGGCAGTTGTCGCTACTTCTCAGGTCGGGGGAGGCAGTCAGAATCCAGTTGCTTGGACACTTGAGCAGGTTACTTAGGGCCATCATATATCGAGGGCGGTTCAAGCCCAGCCCGTTGCTCTAGTTCGATACTTTATAGTTCTGGCTATGCCAGAAGACGAGCAGCGTAGACTGGAGAGGTTTAGTAGACTACAGCCTCTGACATTCAGTGGTGCTGAGGGCGAGGATGCCCAAGGTTTTCTGGATAAGTATCAGCGCATGCTGCGTACTACTGGGATTTTGGAGACCCGTGGGGTCTCATTTGCTACCTTTTAGTTTTCTGGTGCTGCCTTCACTTGGTGGGAGTCTTTTGAGAGGCGTAGGCCTGTTGGTTCAGCACCCCTCACCTGGCAGCAGTTCTCCATTATCTTCTTGGAGAAGTATGTACCCAGTCTCACATGGAGGAACAACGCAGGCTTTTTAAGCAGCTGCGTCAGGGGGAGCTATCAGTGACGCAGTATGAGATGCGGTTTTCAGAGTTGGCTCGTCATGCCACCGAGTTGGTCCCTACTGATAGGGAGATGATTAAAAGGTTCGTGGATGGCCTCACTTATCAGCTCTGCCTTTTCATGATTCGGGAGAGGGTATCAGATGCTACATTCGAGCAGGTTGTCGATATTGCTCGAGATATTGAGTCGGTTCACCGCCAGGAGTGGGAGGAGAGGGAGGCCAAGAGGCCTCGTAGATCGGGTGGTTCTAGTGGTGCTCCTTCTAGGGGGAAGTTTGAGCATGATAGAGGTCATTCATTCAGGTCTCCTCAGTTAGTTCGCTCAGCCTATAGTGGTGCATCTTCGGGACATAGTCCCCGCGGTTCTCAGCCAGGCCATTCTTCATTCGGTTCCCTCCCAGCTCAGAGTGCAGCTCGAGCACCACTAGTTTAGAGTTTCTCTATGCATGATTCTTCAAGTGGCCATTATGGTGCCAGGGGTTTCTATTAGTCCTCGTCTCCAGCTCCTGGGAGTTGCTTTGAGTGCGGCGAGTTTGGGCACATGTGGAGTCAGTGTCCACGTCGTCCTGGTGGTTCTTCTCAATAGAGGGGCCAGCCCTCGACTTCAGCTCCAGTTACTTCACCACCCGCCCAGACAGCTAGGGGTGGTAGTCATTCAGCTAGAGGCCGCCCTAGAGGGGGAGGTCGAGTAGGTGGAGGTCAGGCTCGTATGTATGCATTTCTAACCAGGCCAGATTCTATGGCCTCCGATGCAGTGATCGCAGGTATTGTCTCAGTCTGTCACCGAGATACTTTGGCTTTATTTTACCTCGGTTCTACATATTTCTATGTTTCATCATATTTTGCACATTTTCTTGATATGCCCCGTGAGTCTTTAGTTACGTTTGTTCATGTGTCGACTCCGGTGGGCGATAATATTATTGTGGACCGTGTGTACCGATTGTGTATGATATCTATTAGGTGTCTGGACACCCGAGTGGACCTACTGTTACCAGCATGGTCGATTTTGATGTGATATTGGGCATGGATTGGTTATCTCCGTGTCATGCTGTTCTTGAAGAAGAGTGATAATTCTATGCGTATGTGTATTGATTATCGGCAGCTGAACAGAGTTATGATGAAGAACCGTTATCCCTTGCCTCATATATATGACTTGTTTGATCAATTGCGGGGTGGCAGGGTATTTTCCAAGATTGACTTGCGTTCCGTCTATCATTAGTTAAAGATTTGGGGGACAGACATTCCGAAGACTACTTTCAGGACTAGATATGGTCATTATGAGTTTCTGGTTATGTCTTTCGGGCTGATTAATGCCCCAACAGCCTTTATGCACTTGATGCATAGAGTGTTCAAGCCTTATCTAGATTTATTCATCATCGTGTTTATTGACGATATCTTGGTGTATTCCCGATCTCGGGAGGATCATGAGAAACATTTGAGAGTTGTGCTTCATAAGTTGAGGGAGAAGAGATTGTATGCAAAAATTTTGAAGTGTGAGTTCTGGCTTGATTCAGTAGCGTTCTTGGGACACGTGGTGTCAAGTAAGGTATTCGGGTTGATCCGAAGAAGATAGAGGCGGTGCAGAGCTGGCTTAGACTGTCATCAGCTACCGAGATTCGCAGTTTCCTTGGTTTGGCAGGGTACTATCGTCGTTTTGTAGAGGAATTCTCATCTATCGCAACACCTATGACCAAACCGACCCAGAAGGGTGCTAAGTTTAGGTGGAATGAGGAGTGTGAGGAGAGCTTTCAAAAGCTCAAGTCAGCTTTGACTACAGCTCTGATGTTGGTTTTTCCTACGGGTTCAGGTTCTTATACAGTTTACTGTGATTCTTCGAGAGTTGGCCTTGTAGCGTTTTTGATGCAGGATGGTGGGGTGATTACCTATGCGTCCAGACAGTTGAAGGTGCACAAGAAGAATTATCCAGTGCACGATCTTGAGTTAGTAGCTATTGTCCACGCCTTGAAGACTTGGCGTCATTATTGGTATGGAGTGCATTGTGAGATTTTCACTGATCACCATAGTTTACAGCATTTTCATAAGCAGAAGAATCTGAATTTGCATCAGATGAGGTGGTTAGAGCTTCTCACGGATTATGACCTCACTATTTTATATCATCCGGGGAAGGCCAATGTAGTGGCCGATGCCCTGAGTCGCAGAGCGGAGAGTTTGGGGAGTCTATCCTACCTTCCAGTAGTAGAGCGGCCATTAGCAATTGATGTTTAGACTTTAGCGGGTCAGTTAGTGAGATTGGATCTATCATATCCCTCGCGGGTATTGGCTTTTGTAGCCTCCAGGTCCTCTTTTTATGATCAGATTAGAGCACGCCAGTATGATGATCCACACTTGCTTGTTCTTCAGAAAAAGGTCCGTCGTGGTGATGCCAGGGATGTGGTTATTGGTGATGATGGGGTCATAAGGATGCAGGGCCAGATTTGCATGCCCAATGTGGATGGACTTCGAGAGTTGATTCTAGCTGAAGCCCATAGTTCGCGGTATTCCATCCATCCGGGTGCCACGAAGATGTATCAGGATTTGAGATGTGTCTTTCATGGTTGGGGAGAAGGTGTTGCTGAAGGTGTCACCCATGAAGGGTGCTATGAGGTTCGGGAAGAGGGGAAAATTGAGTCCTAGGTTCATTGGGCCATTTGACGTGCTTCATAGGATTGGGGAAGTGGCTTATAGACTTGACTTTCCTCCCAGATTATCGAGTATTCATCCGCTGTTCCATGTTTCTATGATCTGAAAGTATGTTGGTGACCCATCTCATGTTTTGGACTTCAGCACGGTTCAACTCGAGGGTGATATGTCATATGAGGTAGAGCTAGTGGCTATTTTGGGTCATCAGGTTAGAAAGCTGAGGTCTAAGGATTTATCTTTAGTGAAGGTTCAGTGGAGAGGGAAGCCGGTGGAGGATTCCACCCAAGATACCGAGTGGGAGATGCGGAGTAGATATCCTCACTTATTCGAGACTCCAGGTATGTTTCTAGAACCGTTCGAGGACGAACTATTGTTTAAGAGGGGGAGGATGTAACGACCCGGCCGGTCGTTCCATGATATTTGCCCCGTTTCCTCCGTTTCTACTTTATCGTATGTTTCTTAGCCTATTTATGTTGTGGTGGGTCGGTTTGTTCGTGTTCGGAGTGGTCGTGGTGAGAACTGAGACACTTAGTCTCTTAAATTGGCTTAATAGTTGGAAAAGTCAACTGGGCGTTGACCTATTGGTAAACGACCTCGGAATGCATATTTTATGACTCGGATAGTTTCGTCAGGTGATTTGTGATTTAGGAGTTTGTTCAGAATGAAGTTTTGATGTCCGGTATAGAATTAGGCTTGAATTGGCGAAAGTTAGTTTTTGGCGATTTCCGGTCGACAGTGGAAAATAGGCTATAGGGGTCGGAAATTTCGGACGTTTGAGCAAGTTTGTAATGTCATTTTGGATATGTGTGCAAATTTTCAAGTCAATCGGATGTGCTTTGGTTGGTTTCGGCATCATTGGCAAAATTTAGAAGTTTTAAAGTTCATCGGCTTCAAATTGATGTATTTTTGGTGTTTTGTGTTGTTTTTGGTGTTTCGAAGGCTCGACTAAGTTCGAATGATGTTATGGGATGTGTTGGTATGTTTGGTTGGGGACCCGAGGGGCTCAGGATTGATTTCGGGTGGTTAGTGGAGGTTTGAACTTAGGAATTTGCAGCAAAATAGCTGCTAGTGTTATTTTACTGGTGTGGCTGCATCCGCAGGTGCGATGGCCGTAGGTGCGAAGATCCTTGCATAGGTGCGAAAAGAGGTCAGACTGGAGGAATCCGCAGGTGCGGAAAAGGACTCGCAGGTGCGAAGTTTTGACTGTTAGTGGGATTTCGCAGGTGCGAACCTGGGACCGCAGGTGCGAAGAATGGTTCGCAAGTACAGATTAACTAGACATAAAGTATAAATAGGTGGCCCCACGAAATTTTGGCATTTCTTTCATCTTTGCATGCGGGTTGAGATGGTTTTGGAGCAAATCGAAGGAGGAATTCGAAGGTCTTCAGTGGAGGTAAGTTTCCCAGATTATAAACTCGTTTCTATGCTATTTTGTGACGGATTAGGCTTGGAATTGGTGGTTAAATGGCATAAATTGGGGGTTTAGGGCTTGAGAAATTGAGACTTGTAAATTAAGGAATTTAGGCATTTTTTATGGTCAGATTGTGATGCATTTTATATGTGTAGACTCTGGAATGGATAAGGATTCTTGTGACACAACTTTTTATAGAATTACGAGACGTGGGCTCGGGTCTCGGTTTTTGCCGAATTTCGGGAATTGTGCTTTAAATTGATAGCTTTCGATTGAGTTTTGTTCCTTGAGCGTATATTGATGATATTAATTTGGTTTTGGTCAGATTCGGAGAAATCGAGAGCCGATTTGAGGGGCAAGAGCATCGCGTATTAGTATTGTGGCCCTGATAGAGGTAAGTAATGGTTATAAATCTTTTCCTGAGGGTATGAAACCCCGAACATCATATTTCTCACTGTTTTTAGAATAGCGCACATGTCGAATGACGAGTATGTGGCGTGTACCGATTTTTGGATTGGACTTGGTCCTCTCTGCGGTAAATATTGAGTTGCATATTTTTACTCTAAATCATATGTTAAATCATGTTCTAAAACTATTGATATATTTGGGATATAAGCCATGTTTGGAGCCTCGTGCCGACTTGTTTAAACCCCTTAGGGGCTTTTTACTACATTTCCTCACTGGTGATTTATGATTTACACTCAGTCATGTTATGTTTAAATGATTTCGAAACTCGGCCTTATTTACACTATTTTGAGTTATAAAATGATGCGTTTGGGTCGAGTACCCCATTTTACTGATACGCCCGAGGGGCTTTTGAGAGGTTTTGACTGAGTGAGGCCGAGGGCCTGATTGTGAGGATATGATACGCCGCGAGTTGGCTTGATATTAGCGCTTGGGCTGAAGGAGCCGCTCTGGAGTCTGTACACACCCCCATTGAGCGCAGGTACCTGAGTATAAGTGTCGAGTACCGACTGACGAGTGACTGGGAGGCATGAGTGACAGTGAGGTTGCCCGAGGGGCTGATACTGAGTGGTTGTGAGGTATGCTGAGTCATGTTCTGCCCGAGGGGCGATTTATGACTTATTCCATTTTACACTAAATTCTTCAGGTATTTTTATTTCTGAAATTGTTGGAAAACACATTTTTCGAAAGATTTTACTGAAGTTGGCTTTTAAGGCATGTTGATTTCATACATATATATATGTATATATTATTGAAAAGAAAGGATGTGCATATTGTGAAGTGATGATTTGATTTTTATGTGTTTCTTGCCGCTTAGACTTGATTTATTTCATTACTACTGAGTTGGCGTACTCACATTACTCCCTGCACCCATGTGTGCAGATATCGTGCATTCTCCATCTATTCGATGCGGATCCGGAGTTCGGGACATAGAGGTAGTTGTTCAGCGTTCGCAGTATTTGTGTTTTCCCTTCTTATGTTGTACCTAGTTATTCGTTTGGAGGTTTTGTATTATAATAGTTGACTTTTGGGTATATTTCATAAATACTCATGACATGTTGACTCCGGATTTTGGGGATGGTTTAGACTGTTTAATTGTTTATTTTTCCTAATGGATTCAGTAATTCTATATCCTTTTATGAAATGTTAAAAATGGTTAGGATTTTGGAAAGAAACTGTAAATATGTAATAGTTGGCTAGCATAGTTCCACGATAGGCGTCATCATGGCCGGTTTAGGATTTGGGGGTCGTGACATGAACAATCTCTCGGATATAAATCTCAGCAAACCACTCCGAAGAATAAGTACTACCAACATGAATGAAGTGCGCGACCTTGGTCAGCCGATCCACAATAATCCATATAGTATCAAACTTCCTCGAAGACCGTGGGAGTCCAACTACAAAGTCCGTGGTGATCCGCTCCCACTTCCACTCCGGAATGTCCAACCTCTGATGCAATCCACCTGGTCTTTGGTGCTAGTACTTGACCTGCTGACAGTTGAGACGCCGAGCTACAAATCCAACAATATCCTTCTTCATCCGCCTCCACCAATAGTGTTGCCTCAAATCATGATACATCTTTGCGGCACCTGGGTGGATGGAATACCGCGAGCTGTGGGCCAAGAATCAACTCCCGAAGACCATCGATATTAGGCACATATATCTGACCATACATCCTCATAACACCATCATCACCAATAACTACATCCCTGGCATCACCTCGCCGGATCCTATCCTGAAGGACGAGCAAGTGTGGGTCATCATACTGGCGCTCTCGAATACGGTCATAAAGAGAGGACTTGGAGGCTACACAAGCCAATAACCAGCAGGGCTCCGATAAATCCAATCTCACCAACTGGCCCGCTAAGGCCTGAACCTCAAGTGCTAAAGGTCTCTCTGCTACCGGAAGATATACTAGACTCCCCAAACTCTCTACTCTGCGACTCAAGGCATCGGCCACTACATTGGCCTTCCCCGGATGGTATAGAATAGTGATATCATAGTCCTTGAGAATCTCCAACCATCTCCGCTGGCGTAAATTTAGATCCTCCTATTTAAACAGATGTTGCAGACTATGGTGGTTAGTAAAAACCTCACAATGCACCCCATACAAATAATGACGCCATATCTTCAAGGCGTGAACAATGGCTGCTATCTCGAAATCATGCACTGGATAATTCTTCTCATGAGTCTTCAACAGGCGCGAGGTGTAGGAAATCACCCTACCCTCCTACATCAACACACAACCAATGCCTATCCTCGAGGCATCACAATACATGGTATAAGAACCTGAAGCTGATGAAAATACTAACACTGGAGCAAAGGTCAAGGCATGCTTGAGCTTCTAAAAGCTCTCCTCACACTCCTCCGACCAGCTGAAGGGAGCACCCTTTTGGGTCAATTTGGTCAAGAGCGAAGAAATAGAAGAAAAACCCTCCAAAAAGTGACGGTAATACCCCGCCAAACCAAGGAAAATCCTAATCTCTGTAGCTGAGGACGGTCAGGGCCAACTCTGCACCGCCTCTATCTTCTTCAGATCAACCTGAATACCCTTACTGGACACCACGTATCACATGAAAGCTACTGATCCATGCCAAAACTCACACTTGGAGAACTTTGTATAAAGATTCTCCTCCCTCAACCTCTACAATACAACTCTCAAATGCTGAGCATGCTCCTCCCAGCTACGAGAATATACCAGAATGTCATCAATGAACACAATAACAAAGGAATCCAAATATTGGTGAAACACGCTTCTCATCAAATGCATGAATGTTGTTGGGGCATTGGTCAGCCCAAAAGATATCACCAAAAACTCATAATAACCATAACGAATCCTGAAAGTAGTCTTGGGGATATCTAAATCCAAATTCTTCAGCTGAGGATACCCAGATCTGAAATCAATCTTAGAGAACACCCTGGCTCCCTGAAGTTGGTCAAACAATCCATCAATACGAGGCAAAGGATACTTATTCTTGACTGTGACTACCTGTAGCAAATAAACATCCTCATGGAACCATCCTTCTTCTTCACAAATAATATCGGTGCACCCCAAGGTGACACACTGGGCCAAATGAACCCCTTATCTAGGAATTCATGAAGTTTCTCTTTCAATTCCTTCAACTCCGCCGGTGCCATACGATACGGTTGAATGGAAATAGGCTGAGTGACTGGCACCAAATCGATACCAAAATCAATATCCCTGTCAGGGGCATGCACGGAAGGTCTATAGGGAGCATATCCAAAAAATAAGGAACCACAGGAACAGAATCAATAGTGGGAGTCTCAGCACTGACATCCCTCACAAAAGCAAAATAAGAAAGACACCCTTTCTCTGCCATACACTGAGCCTTCAGGTATGAAATCACCCTACTAGGCACATAATCAATAGAAGCTCTCCAATCAACCCTCGGTGTTAACCCAAGTCACTGCATGGTTTTGAAGATTAACAAATGCCTACTCAGTTGAACCAGGTCCATCAGGGCAAACATCTCGAACGAACCAATTGGCATAAGAACTGTACATGCATAGGAGATAAACATGATCTGTGAATTATCCATGAACTAAGAGGTTGTATCCTAATGCGAAAAGGTTGCAAATTGATAAGAGCTTAGAGTTCAAGTTCAGTAAGGACAAAAGCAAAGGAAGGAAGTTTAGATAAACACAAACTCTTCCACCAAGGAAGAGTTGCATTAGAACTAAACAAGAACATATGAACTTCTGGCGCTATATAATGTTGAAGTATTCCTACTGAAGAATCATTTGCACAAAGACAGAATTGAAGCAAGAACTGAAAGCAAAATTACCAGAGAAATTTTGCAAGCAGAATCCTTGTGCGACACAAAGGCTACTGACCAGCTAGAAGAAACAGTTCCATCTGTTTGTCTTTGAGTCTAGTTGGTTGTAGTAGGTGATTTAATATTGTATCTTTCAGCTTTATTAGAAGCAATTGTAATAGGTACACACTATTCAAGTTAGAGTTAACTTGAAGCTTGTCGCGATTAGCTAGAGGCTAGTATGCTACAAAGGGATGAGAGTTAGTCCTAGGTTTACAAAAGAGTTTATTTTGTAAATGATGTTTGGCTCAGAGTTGTAGTGAAGATTTTTGGAAAATCCTACTGATGAGTAGGTCGTGGTTTTTTCACCTTTTGAGCCAGGTGTTTTCCACGTAAAAATCTCTGTGTTTTTACTTTACTGCATTTATTATTCCTCACTAGTAGAAGTTGGAACACCAAGAAGAACCAGGTTTTTCTATTGAGACAGCACCCAAAAAATTGGACACCACACAAATCACCCCCCTTCTTGTGTGGTATTGAAGTATAAAACATTATGTGTTTTCATTTGTCTATGTCTAAGAAGGTAGTTGGAGATCCTTTGCGTATCATTCTGGTGGAAATTATTGAAGGTGAAGTTAATGGATAGTTAGCTTATGCGAGTTATCTAGATGTCATCCTTGTTAGATAAGTTTGGGAGTTGGGATTATTTCCGTGAATGTGTTATGGCAAAGCCTGTAAGTCGAGGAGGCTACCTTGAAGGCCGAAAGTGTCTTGGAAAGAAAATATTTTCGCTTTATTGTATAACAATTGATATAGTTTTTCAAAAAACTAGAACTATACCGCTTTGAACAGAGTCTCCCTCTTTGACTAGTGCTACCTCCGGTGAAAGGAATGAAGAT